>JAJMEW010000172.1:32500-186237 GCA_030574395.1 Pichia californica
AAATTGAATATGAAAAAGACATATTTAGATGAAAAAGGAAATCCAACAGGAAATTTAAATATAATAGATTATAATGCAAGACTTTCTTCCATGACTTATTATTTAAATAAACAATTTGAACCTAAAAATCATTTGATTTATCCTGATGGTATTGCAGCTTTAAAATTCTGGAAACAAATTGAAATTTCAGATAATGATATGAAAAATATTCATGTTTTACATACTGGTATATCTTCAACAGTTAAAGCCAATTTACTGACAAAACCATTACAAGAGAAACTTATAGATCCTCAATTTTTACCAAAATTATCACCAGAAGAAGAACAACGATATAAAGATGAACATAAAGAACCTATTAACCCAACTTTATTGTTTGTAGCTGATTTTATGTCAAGTACTCATGCTACTGCACTTAGAACTTGCATTTATTATAATGAAGTAGGGACTTCAATGTTTAGTTATGGTGGTGTGAAATTTTTAGCTTGGACTACACCAAATGAAGTTCTTAAATATGTTGGTACACTTGGGTCAATTCATAGACGTACAAATTCAATGATGGCTAATTTATATTCAGATATTAGGATTATCGCATGTAGTGAAAATCTTAGTAATCCAAAAGCTGTAAAATTGGTGGGGGCAATGGATACTGTTCCATTACCATATAGTGATACAGAAGGCGAAGTTTGCCTTTTAGAATTACAATCAAATCATAATAAATATAATATTAAATTTCATGATGAATTACATTTAATTATTCACAAACTGTTTTGTACACCTGGTGCTTTATTGCATGAAAAATTACATGTTCTTGGACCAGGAGCACATGAATATTTATCTGAAAAAATACCTAAAGAAGTATTGAAAAAGAAAATTAGTATGATCACAGATCAAGAATTTGTTGATTTATCTGAAATTTATTATTACTGGCCATTTAAACCTGATACAAATTTGGAAACTTACGCTAGTAATGAATCATTTTTTGATACAGACTAGTATTTTAATATTACCTTGTATATATTAAGTAATTTATATTTTATAGAATTAATGACTGTTACTTTTAGAATACTTAAATTCTATAAAATTGTATTTTTCAAAGTTAATTAAATAAGAAAACTATAATTTTTGGTGAATAAAAAAAATATTTTTTATAAATTAATTTCCTAAACCATTTAGTAATTTGTGTTATTGAAAACTATTTTGATTTTAAAAATGTGTTGCAGTTTGATTGGGTTTATTCAATGAATCAAAGTGTGGGAAATTATAGTTGTAGCTTGTTACTTTAATATTCATCTAAGAACTTTTATTTTTTTCGTAAAGTTAATTTAAATCAAGTTTATAAAAATATAATATATATATATATGATGAAAACTTTATTTATTTATGTTCGTCAATAAGCCATTTCCATACTATGTCGTTTTCTTTCTTTTTCTGTTTTTCTAAAGATCGAACACTCTTTTGTTCCCGGATCTTATCTAAAAAGTTTCTCTTTGTTTTTTCATCAAATTTATCCAATTGTTTTGAACTAACCATTGTCATTCTTCTAACATCTCTTAATCTACGAAGATATATGACACTCATAATACCACCCATAGCTAAACTTAATGCAACAACAGAGAAAAATGCAACATTAGATTCTTCAATATAATTCCTTAAATTCATACCATAAAATGCCGGTATTACAGTTGCAATAGTAAAACCTAATGTAAAAATTGCTACTCTTAGTTCAAAAACCATTAATGAATTACGATTAGCATCCAAGATAATATTAACAATATCTTCGGTTGATTTAATATTATTTATCATCGTTTCTGCTTGTTGAACAATTTCATCACATTGTTTATAATATGCTTCAAGTAACATTTCAACTTCTCCAGTATCTCTACTTTCACTTCCTTGTTGAATCAAACTAGAATTTACTCCTCTATTATTTGAATTTACAGAATCGGCAACAGAATCATGCATTGAGGAATGCCCCAGATTCGAACGTGTTTTATCGGTTATATTTTCAGTTTTACCTTTGTTAGCTGTTGTTGTTGTTGCATTGCTAGTATTTGGAGTTGTTGGTGGTTTTACTTCATTATCACAAATCAATCTTTTGATTTCATAATTTTCAGTTAAATACATGTTCTCTAAATCTTCATCATTATCTAAAACTTCATCTAAAGTATTTCTAATCAATAAACTTTTTTGATAAAACATGGTTAAACCCTTAGAATTTACTAATAAATCTTTTAAATTAGCTCTATCAATTTGAGAATCCAATTCATTTAAAATTTTATCAATTCTTTCTAAATGTCTTCTTAATTCTGTTTCTAAAACTGCCATAACATTGACTAGTATACATTCTAAAGCTTTAAATTCATAATTTTGATTTACAATAGCTTGATTACCATGTAATCCTAACATTCCACCATGAACGACTTTTGTTTGTAATTTACTTTCTAAATCATACATAAATAAACTTAATTTTCCAGCTGCATCTGGAGATGCCGTATCAAAAACCAGAACTTCATTTCTTTTAATTAATGCTTTAATATGTAATAAATTAATTAATATACCATTACTTCTAACAGCTATACTTGGTGCAACATCAACATTTGATGAATCAATTTTCCTCAGATCTCGTGGGAATAATTTATTTTGTTGTAAGAAAAGAGCTCTTGGGAATTTTTTTGAAACTGCACGAACTGTACCTGATCCATCTATTACTGTACATGAAATTGTTGATACATCTGGGGATATTGGTTTTAAAACTTTTGAACTTGATGATATAATTGAAGATGAAGATGGTGTTGAAAAAAATCTATTTTGATTTATTAAATTATTGTATATATTTCCTTTATTTTGTTTATATAATGAAGTTAAAGTTGAGTTTGATGCAATTTGAGATGTAAATGCAAATGAAAATCTAATAAATGTAAATGAATTTTGTTTTATTCGTATTGATGAAATCACAGAATGGGATACTGAAACCCTTACAGGAAACCTATTCATGTCAATTCTGGATATAAATATATTTCAAATGTCTTTTATGTTACATGAACTATACTATATAATGCATTTTAGGTAAGGAAATAAGATAATAAGTTCTTTTAAGCATCAGATTAAAGGTTCTCCTTATTCTTCTTTTCTTTCTGGAAGGCACAAAGGCCGGTTATTTTCATTCCATTTAATTTACTTTAAATTTCAAATTTCAGATTTCAGATTATAGGCGTCGATCGACGCAACTTTTTTAATTTTTTATCTTCAATTTTTAATATTTTTTAAAAAAGTTAAGGCTCAGCTTTTGAACTGCCATATTCATTTGATTTTGATAATGATAATGATAATGATAATGATAATGATGACAACGCTTGAATCTTTAAGCTTTATGGTGGGTGATTGCTTTATTTAATAGGTAATGAAAATTTGATTGTATATATTAACATGTGTACAACCATATTTTTATGGAAGTTTTACCAGCGTAATAACAATTATCTAGCTAATATTTCTGCAGTAAAGTAGTTTTCAAGACATGCATGAAGTATAAGATGGCTATACTTTTTTGATTTTTTTAAAAAAAAAAGCTTGTGTTTTTTAAAAAATGTAATTAGATATCCAAAATCGTATGTAGAAAACTCTGCTATTTGTTCAATCTAGTTTACACAACACTTTTTCACTACTATATATCGTTCAATTAGTTTACATATTGAGCAACTCATTCTGATAATAAAGTGTATACGATAAATTCATCAAGGCGAATATAATTATAAATATCCTACTACTTATATATATATATATATATCAATAACGTTGTAACATTTAATAGTTTTAGATTTAAGTTTTTATTTAAATGTGATAAAAAGGGATAATCAAATATACAAATATTCTCTAATCAAAGAACTTTCTTGTTTTAGAAGGACCAAACATCTCCAATCTAATTGCAGGTAAAGCGGATTCTGATAAAAGTTTTAATCTTTCATCAAGAGTGTTATTAACAGAAATTTTACCTGAAGCATTGGTAACAATAACACCACCAGTAAGATCCTTATCTAAAAAGTTGGTTTCATCGACAGTAAAATTTACTTCAAAACCAGCTTTTTTAGAAAAGTTTTCAACAGCAGATTTTGCAGCATCTTTAGCAACGGAAACATCAGTCTTTCTAACTTTAATTAAAACAGATGGTTCCATAAGTGAATAAAGACATTCTTCAATTAAACCTATAAGTAAAGTTTTATATTTAGTTTTATTAGAAGATAATTTCTTTAAATCATCTTGAGTTGCAGAAAAAATTGTCTCTAAAGCTTCTTCTCTAGTAGCTAAAACTTTTAATCTAGTTTTATTTGCAATAGTTGATTTAGTAATTTGTTGAGCTAAAGAAGCTTTTTTAAACTTATCTTGATATAAAGCATCAATTGCATTAATTTCGGAACGTACAATAGAAGCTTTTTCAATTTCATACTCTTCATCTGCTTTTAATTGAATTTCTTTTGCCTTTTCTTCAGCTTCTTTCGTTATGAAAGATTCCATCTTCTTTAATTCACCTTGAACCTACATTAATATTTGATGATATTTATAGATGATATTGGGATAATAATAATAAAGAACAATGTTAGTACATGATCGGGGGATTCTTTTTATTTTTGATAGAAATTGTTTTATATAAATAAAATATAAATAAAATATCATAATATCATAATATCATGATATGATATGATACGATAAGACAAATGTTCCAATTGAGATGTTATTGAGAGAAAAATACATACTTGTTCATCTGTAAGAGCTCTTGGGGAAGACATCGTTGCTGTGTAGTCTGTTGGTATTTCTGCAGAATGTAAATGGAACAACTGAAGCAGTATAGCAGCAGTTAATGTGCAATGTGGTGGTTGCAAAGCAAGTCTCTTCTTGTCTTTGTCTACCGTTACTCGTTACTTGTTACTCTCTTTCTGTTTCTGTTTCTGAGAAGCAGCCACTTATGAATTACTAAATGAAATTGAATAGGACTGAATTATCGTCGCGTCGATTTTAAAAACGGCAAACACCCGTACACCCCATGCCGCGCCACAACGGCTTACGTCGACACACATCAGCCACAATTGTTGACTTTTTCCTCGTTTGGGAAGCCTTATGATATTTTTATTATTATTTTCATTATTTTCTATTTTCATTATTTTCATGGTCAGACGTCAGACATCAAACATAAGACAGAGGACATAGCCACAAGTTTTTTTGCCCTTTCTTTCTACTAATATGATCCATCCATCCACCCATCAACAGCTGCAATAACAAGTTGCAAAATTAAAAGCAATGTCACCACTTTGGGTGCATTTATATCGGCTTCGATGTCGGAAACGATTGTTTTCAACATCATGCAATTCATTATATCCATTATCAGAATTTTCTAAGAAAGAAATTAATAAAAATGCTTGTGGGATTCAACATTTATCAAACGATTTACATAAACAAATATTTCCAGTTAAATCATTATCAGGTCCAACAAAACAACTTATTGATATTTCACTTAAATATTTAGAACAAAATGAATTATTAGGGAAACCATGCTCTGAATCAAATCCAATTAATTTTAAATTACCTTTATTACAAGGTAATAATATAAATCATCATTTCCAAAATTTAGGTTTAAATAGTGCACAAAATTATTCAAATTTAGTTGATTCATTATGTAAAATTGGTAATACTCCTTTATTAAAACCAAATAATTGGTTATTTAAATCAGGTTGGACAAGATATACTACAAATGAAGATCCAAAATCTGTACCTTATCCATTAGAAGATGAATTAGTATTTGATTGTGAAGTTATGTATAAAACTTCTCCATATCCAGTTATGGCAACATGTTTATCACCAAAAGCTTGGTATTCTTGGTGTTCACCATATTTAACTGGTGATAGTAAAACAAATAATCATTTAATACCATTAGCAACAGATAAAAGAGATTGTGTTATAGTTGGTCATAATGTTTCATTTGATCGTGCAAGAGTTTTAGAAGAATATGATATGGATGTTTCAAAAGCTTTTTTTCTAGATACAATGTCATTACATGTTTCAGTCAGTGGTATGTGTTCAAGACAAAGGGGTACTTGGTTACATTATAAAAATTCAGTTAAAAATAAATTAAAAGATCAAGAAAAATCTTTAGATGAACTTAGAAATTTAATTCAAAATGATGATTTAAAATATACAATGTCAAATATGGTTCTTGATGAAGAATCATTATCTGATGATAATGATTTAAATTCAGCTTTACGTGAAGATCCTTGGATGAAAAGTAGTAGTATGAATAGTTTAGCTGATGTTGCAGATTTTTATTGTGGAATTAAAATGGAAAAGCAACTGCGTGATCATTTTGCATCTACTGATGTTAAAGAAATTAGAGATTTATTTCAAGATTTAATGAATTATTGTGCTGATGATGTTATTGCAACTTATCATGTCTTACATAAAGTTTATCCAATGTTTAGAAAAGTTGTACCTCATCCTGTAAGTTTTGCAGCTTTGAGACATATTAATTCATCATTTCTTCCAACTTCCACGGATTGGGAAGATTATATTCATCGTTGTGAAAATATGTATCAAAAATCTAAAGATGAAGTTGAAGATAAAATTCATTTAATATGTGAAGATGTTGTTAATTTAAGATCAAAATTAACTGATAAAATAATACCTTGGAAAGATGATCCTTGGTTATCACAATTAGATTGGACAATTAAACCTATAAAAATGACTAAAAATGGAACTCCTTATAAAAATCAAAAATTACCAGGGTATCCTGAATGGTATAAAAAATTAGTTGTTAAAGATGAATTAAAACTTACTATTAAAACTAGAAGTTCACCTTTATTACTTAATATGTTATGGGAAAATAAACCTATTTTTTGGACTAATCATAAAGGATGGTGTTTTATTGTTGATAATCATGAAAAGGAAAAATTTAATGAGATGAAGTATATTAACATTGATCCAACTGAATTGTTAAAAATGGAAGCTCCTTCTTCATCAACTTCAAAAAATAAAAAAGCAAAGACCAAAAAGGTTGAAGATGATTATTTGGATAAAGATGAAGAATTAGAAGAGGTAGCGAAAGAAAAAGAAGAAGAAGCTGCAGAAGAAGAGGTGAAAGAAAAATCAAATAAAAAGGCTAAAAAGACTAAAAAGGCGTCAACAGGTAAAAAGACATCCAAATCCACAAAACCCAAAAAAACAACAAAAAGTTCAAAGAAAAATATTAAAGATGAACATGTAGTTATTGATACCCCCGAAGAAGACTTTTCTGAATATGCAGAGTCTGATGCGTTAATAAGAGCTAATTTAGAAAAATTAAAATTGGAAGGAAAAACTTTATATAAGATACCACATGAAAATGGTGCAGATGCAAGAGTTACATCATTAATAAGTAAACCATTTTTAAGGTATTATGAAGAAGGTATTCTATCATCATCCAATAAACTAGCTAAGGAAGCTTTTGAAATGAATGTTACCAATAGTTATTGGGTTTCGAGTAGAGAACGTATTATGAATCAATTTGTTGTTTATGAATCCACTTTAAAATCACAAGGATCAAAATCAAAGAATAAAAAATCAAATACTAAAAACTTGAAAGAATTAGGTTTTATAATTCCACAAATTATTCCAATGGGTACAATTACAAGACGTGCAGTTGAAAAAACTTGGCTTACAGCATCAAATGCAAAAAAGACACGTTTGGGTTCAGAACTTAAATCTTTGATTCAAGCTCCACCAGGTTATGTTTTTGTTGGCGCTGATGTTGATAGTGAAGAACTTTGGATTGCTTCATTAGTTGGGGATTCTGCCTTTAGGTTACATGGTGGAACAGCATTGGGTTGGATGACACTAGAAGGTACAAAAAATGCAGGTACAGATTTACATTCAAAAACTGCTAAAATTTTAGGAATTTCACGTAATGAGGCTAAGGTTTTCAATTATGGTAGAATCTATGGTGCTGGTGTTAAATTTGCAACATCTTTATTAGCTAAATTTAACCCTACAATATCAGAAGAAATGGCTACTAAAGTTGCTAAAACTTTATATAGTGAAACTAAGGGTAAAAGTGGTGTTATAAAATTACCATATGATACAAATGAAAATGTTAGACTTTGGTATGGTGGATCAGAAAGTGTAGTTTTCAATATGCTTGAAAGTATTGCTGAACAAGATAATCCAAAGACGCCAGTTCTTGGAGCTGGTATAACAGCTGCTTTGAATAGACAAAATTTAAGATCAAATTCATTTTTACCATCACGTATAAATTGGGCAATTCAATCATCAGGTGTTGATTATTTACATTTATTATTAATTTCAATGGAACATTTATGTAAAATTTATGGTGTTGATGCTAGATTGGCAATAACTGTTCATGATGAAGTTAGGTATATAACAAAAGAGGAAAATAAATATAAGTGTGCAATGTTATTACAAATTGCTAATCTTTGGGTTAGAGCAATGTTTTGTTATCAACTTGGTATTGAGAATATTCCACAAAGTTGTGCATTTTTTTCATGTGTTGATATTGATTTTGTTTTACGTAAAGAGGTTGATTTTGATTGTATTACTCCATCAAATTCAAATCCAATTCCACATGGTGAAAGTATAGATATTGTAAAATTGTTAGATAAGGAAGAGGTTCAAGTTATGTTAAAGAGTTTAAATGATAAATTAGAATTAAATATTAATTTTGATCCAAAAATAAAGATTTCACGACCCGTTGAAGAAATAAATAAGAAAATGGATATGTCAACTAAACTTCGATGGTTAGATTTACAAATTTGTAAAACTGATACTGAATTTAAGAAAAAGAAGAAAGATTTTTTTAATTCTGCAAATCATTCGAAGCTTGAGTCATTTAGTAAAACATTATTAAAGGAAGATGTTAAAACAGATGAAGTTGCATGTGATGGTTTATTCGAATCTGAATATAACCATAACTTATTAGATGCAGGAACTGTTCTTGAGAATAATTGGGAAGCTTTAGTTGAAAAACCAAAGAAGCAAAAACCCCGAATAAAGAAAACATCTATAACTCTCGAAGAAGAAAATCCTATCTCTCAATATATCGATATGCTTGGAGAAAATGCAGTTAATGCTACATTAAAAGAGAATAAGACTAAGTCTAGAACCTCTAAAAATTCTATACCTAATACTTCAGCCAAAAACAGTAAGACAAAACCAAAATCAGTATTGAAAACTACCACGACAAAAACTACCATGCCTGTGGATCTACCAATCCAATCTGTACCAATTACAAAGTCTAATACTAAAACCACTTCTACCTTGAAAACAAAAAACACCAACACTGCTGCAACTACAAAGCGTGCCTATGAGGTATCCCCTCCCATCCACCATCACAGCCATTTGACTGAGAGTGAGATAATGGAAGTACACAACTGTTGAATTGTATATTATTATATAGAGCGAAAAAGGACATTGTCTTATTGTAATATATTGAATAAGAACCTAAATGTATGGAATGTACAACGTAGACAATAAATATACAACGTTAGCAGAACAAAAACATGTTGTTTCTGCGACAAACATACGGTCGCAGTGCGCCGGCGCCGTCGGTCGCTTAGTTGTTAATTGTTAATTGTTAATTGTGAAATGCTAAATTGGCCAACTGGAGTTGACAGATAGACAACACCACTCTCTTATGTTTCCTTTTGTGGTTTTTATGGACAATCTCAACAGACATCACTTTAGCATTGGCATATAGAAAGATCTGCATTCACATCTGCATCCACAACTTACAAACATTCAGACATATTTAAAACTGCCATCTTAATTGACAGGTTTTCACATACATACATCCATCCATATATACCCAAGAAATACCTGTATTAAAAGTTTCATTCGTTTGATACTTTAGTACATTTCTGGCACAGAATTAATCTATTTAACTTTATTTAGATATCTCATAAGCTGATTATTAGAAAAAAAATCTCCTTAATTAATTATCACACATATTCAAATTCTAAAGCTAATATGTCTACTAATTTTAATTGGAATCATATACCTGGAATTCAACATGATGGTGAAGTTACGGCCAAAACTACTTCTACTACAACAGATCATTTTGATGACTTTTTCAATCACCAATTAAATCAACAGCAACAGCAGCAACACCCAGCTCAACCACAAAATACTCAGTATCGCTCATCATCGTTATCTGTACCTGAGACTGCTCCAGACAGTTTATCACTATTGAACAAAACAGCGCAATCAGAAAATTCACTTGCCAATGTATTTAACAATTTGAACATTAATAATACAAAATCACACAGTGATGACACTATAAATACTATCAAGGCAGGTTTAAATTCTCCTTTATCTGTTAATTCTTCACCAAAGAAACCCATTTCTTCACTACATAATATAATGGAAAATCCAACACACTCAAGTAGTACTGATACCATAATAGCAGATAATGATAGTTCAATTCCATTATCTTTAGCATTAAATGATATGTCTCAACCAGAACTGAAAACATATCTAAGATGGTATGAAAATATACAAGAGAGAAAAATCACAAATAAAACAGTTACTATAGATGATGTATTTTTATTCATGCATAATTTTAAAATTCCACAACAAATTAAAGATCGAATGAAACTAGTATTTACTAAATGGTCAAATTCTTTAAATATAGGTCAATTTTTTGCATTGATGAGATTACTTGCTCATGCACTTTTAGGCAAACCATTAGCAAGATCTTTAATTAAACTGCCAGCACCTGTACCAAGGCCAATTTCAATCTTATCACGAAAAAGAAAGGCCAATCCTTCAGATTCAACTACAAAGGCTGTCACATTAAATCCGAATGAACCTAAGAAAAAATTGGATATTGATTCATTTACAGAATTTATTTTAACAGGTGAAAGGCCAGTTTCCAGTCCACCTAAAAACCCGTTGTCTAATAAAAAAGTTAAGTTTTCTGAAGTTTTAAGTTACTCATCTTCACCTCCAGTTGTTGCAAATGGAGTATTAGTTCAGCCTTCCAATGCTGCAGTTCAATCACCACATCAAATTCTTGATTTTTCACTACCCATGGATCAATTACTTGATAAACTTAAAGCTGATGCAACTGGTAATATTCCTGTGATTGAACAACCACAGTTTCAACTCCCACCTCAACCTCATATTCCACAATTAACTGAAACTGAAAAGGAAGAATTGAAAGATGTTCAAATGGATACTTTTAAAACTATAACTGATAAAGTTGCTCAAGAAAATTCTGGTGACCAACCTTTAAAACCTGATTTAACAGGTAGTGCATCAAAATCTATGAAGGAACATTTTTTGCAGCAATTTGATCAAACGTTTAATTTCAGTCCAACAACTGGATTATTCAATAATAATAATAATAATAACAACAATACATACCAAAATATTTCTTCTTTATCTGCTGTACCTTCTCTGTCACAACCAATTGGTGGTCAAATACCATTACTTTCACCAAATACGGAATTTCCGGCAGTCTCATCAACTCAATATTCACCAATACAAGAAACACCAAATATAAATCAATTATCTGCGGCGAATCAACCTACTGATTATTTTGGAATGACACAAACTAATAATACTGCATTGACGACACCTTTAATTTCCAATTTAGTGAATGGAATATCATCAAATACAAATTTACAAGCACTGCAAGCACCACAACCACCAGTATCAAGATCTAGATCATCAAGTTCAGTATCTCCTCCACCTGTTCCGCCACCACCACCACCGCCTCGTTCAAGAAAGAGTTCCAGAGTAATAGCTAATTCTACAAATATTCAACAATCATCACATCCTGTATTACCACCAAAGCCAATATTGAATGAACAACAAAAACAACAATATTTATCTGCATCTGAAGGTGTACAATTGAAAAATGCCAATTCAATGACTAATATTGCACGTGAAAATTCTATGCAATACTTGAATTCTTACAATGTTAATGTAAATGTAATGAATAATGGTATTAACAACGATCAGATTCAACAGTTGAATCAAATGAATCAACTTTCACAATTACATCAAATGGGTAGTATGAATAACATAAATAACAGAAATACTGGAAATAATGTTTATCCATCAGGGAATTCAATGGCATATGGACAACAAAATAATATGAATCAAACCCCACAGTTTCCTAACCAATTTATAACACAACAAACTGGTGGTGGATGGCCATCACTTCAAAACCCAAATCAACAACAACCAATACAATCACAAGCGCAATCACAACAACAGCAACCACAACAATTAAATCAACCACTTAATCAGCAACAAACGAATGCATGGGCTGGTTGGTCATACTAGATTTGATAGTCTTATTTTCTTAGTATAAACCTGTATAGAACTATTAATAGTTATATAGATATAGTAGCATATATTATTCAAATTAAGAAAAGGAATATGTTTCATTACATAAGTTATTAAGTTATAATTACCCAAATTGGAATTTCTCGAATATTTTTTTTATTTTTATTTTCCCATTTTTTTCGGTTATCGAATTTTCATCACAAACAAATCACAGCAAATTGCAAATTGGGATTTTTTTGGAGTATGGCAATTTTTACTAAGTATCAACTAGTTAAGCTACAACTAAGGTATTATTCTTTGCCCCCTTCATATCTACGCTTTTACTATTCAATACCAAGTAAATCGATTTTGATACATCGAATATATACCATCATACAATGCCCCCAGTTCAACAAGTACAAGTACAATATCAACAGCCATCTCTTTTCGACAAGATGAAGATGGGTTTCCTTATGGGTGTACGTATTATATAATAAGATTATAATTTTTATTTTCCTTATTTTAACAATAAGAACATAGTACTAACATATATTATTACACACATATCATATTTTATATACACATTTAAAATAAATATAGACCACAGTTGGTGCAGTTTCAGGATTTGTCTTTGGTGGATATGCAATTTTAAAAAATGGTGCACCAAATGGTGTTGTTAATACACTTGGTCAATATATTTTAGGTTCTGGTGCTTTCTTTGGTATGTTTATGAGTGTTGGTTCAATTATTAGATCTGAAGACATTGAATATAGTAATTTAGGAAAACCAGGTAATTTTGCTGAATTAAGAGCTAAAATGATGGCAAAACATCTGATTAACATGGAAAATATTAAGAAAAACTTATAATCAACAATTACCAAACACTACTTGCCATCATATTTGTTAAATTTGTACATACTCTCTGTCTGTTTGTAGCATTTATTTATAGATAATACGAACTGTAGAATAAAGTGTTGAGTAAAGTCTAAGTTGAAGTGCTAACTGAGCAGTGAACCTGAAACAAGGCGGTGCAGCCCCAACGGCCCTCCCACACGGAAAAGGAAACTATTGCACAATAGAACACAACACACCAGTTGACCACTGGTAGAATCAACGTATATATAGACACTACATTATATACAACATACAACATTGAGCCATCTTGTGTCTCTGCTTGATGATCCCGGGACATGACACCGGTTCTGGAGACCTGCTGTGTTTCAGGTTTCATGTTAACGAGTGTTCGGCGGAGCGTTTTACATATCTTGTACCTGCAGATCTATAATAAGTTTCAAATTCCAACCTTTCACTGTATTTATTATTGCACTTTCTTTATATATATAATCTTCAATACTATTTTGGAAATGATTTGTGTCTCTTTAGTTTGAAGTGTATATATATATATTTTTTTGTTGGTTACTTATATATATGTATAGATAATTCCTGGAATTTGTATTGAATTTTTACAAATTTAATTACTTACTTGGTTAGTTACTCATTTACTTTCTTATTTGTAACATTCCTGTCGTTATTACACCATCTATATATATTTCCATCATCTATAATGCATGCTGGAGACACAAAAAAAAAATACAGTAATCAAGTTTCTTTAAAATCACTGAACAGGACTCCATCAGGAAATATATATCAAAGTGATTTAAAAAATATATTTTCTGTATTTCTATTTTGTCTTGATTTGAAAAATGATATAAAAAAAACAAATTCAACGGGTTTAAAAAAGTTTTCATTCAAAAAAAATTATCCTTACTCATTTACATTAGAAAATGGTATAAAAACTATGGCAAATTTACATATTGATTTACATTATAATTTAACATTAACAAAATTATCTTATGAAATAAATTCAAAATTTGCATTTGAATTAATACAATTATTTTATACTGCAAAATTATTACATTGTCCTGATGATAAAACTTGTAAAAAATTAACAAATTTAAAACATATATTACAACCAACTCCAAAAGGTGTAGCAATTTTACATTTATTTTGTTTAAAAATGGGTATACCAAATATTAAAGATATATCATTACCTGAAATTTTAAAATCAAATTTTAATTCAATGCAATTAATGGAATTTGAAAGGCATTCAAGGACTGATGTTATAATTCATAGTGATTATTCTGATAAATTATTATTTATAAGAATAATGGGTCCTTTAATGAATATTTGGTCACCAAAAAATTCACCAGATACAATTTATTCTTTAGGTTCAAATTTATCAATTAATTCAAAATCAAATGATCATATATTTGGTACAGATGATTATTCAATTAAAAATTCAAATCCTTTAGAAAATGAAAATGCATTTTTTGAATATTTAAGACAAAGACAAAATGAACAAATAAGTCCATTAGATTCAAATTTAATATTATCAAGTCCGAAAATTTCAAATAAATCTAAATTAAATGATAATTTTGAAGAAATTTCTCCATTTTATCATAGATTTTTCACTAATCCAGATTCAGATTCTCATATTCAATATTATATTTCTGATAAAGGTTTAAGATTTTTTGATAAAAAGCAAATTACAATTAATGGTAAAGATAAAATTATTAAGAATTGCTTTTCAGGTAAAGCAATGATTCAATATCTTATGGATTGTACAGATATAATGTATCCAAAAGAAGCTTTAAAAGTTGCAAATTTTATTTTGAAATTAAAATTAATTAAATGTGAATCAAATAATGAAGAAATATCAATACCATTAAATTTTATTAATTCAAAAAATACTATTTATTCATTAACAGATTTAGGTTATCAATTAGTTAAATGGAATATTGATTTAAAAACAGAAGAAAAAATTAAACATTCCCCGTCTTCTTCATATTCAAGTGAATTAACACAAGAAAATATAAATTCATTAACTTTAAATTCAATTTTAAAAGATCCAGGTTTAAAATATTTATTTAAAACTTTTATGTTAAATAATATGTGTGTTGAAAATTTAAATGTTTATGACGAAATAATTGATTTTCAGAAAAAGATGAAAATATTGAAAAGGATGTTATCTTTAAAAAATAAGGAAAAGGAAAGATATTTTAATGAATTAAAAAATATGAATATTTTCAAAGAAACAGATTATGCTATAATACAAAAAAATGCCTTACAACATAAAAAATTAACAATTTATACAGCAATGAATAAATTGTCAGAATATTGCCTTTCCAAAGTTTATACAATATTTACCATGTATGTTTCTGATGATGCATCACATGAGATTAATATTGATTCAAAATTAAGATTATCTGTTAAATTATTTATTGAAGAATATGGTGGATTTGATTCCCCGTGTATGGATATATCTGAATTGAAGAATAAAATTAATGAAAATTATTTGAATAAATCAATAGATGATGATGATGATGATGATGATGATGATGATGATGATGATGATGATGATGATAATTATGGATCATTGAAAATAATTAAACCAATTCCTATCTTTGAGTCGGATTTAAACAAAAATTCATCCAATGAAAATAATATTGATGAAAAATCAAATCATTCTAGTAATACTAAAAATGAGGTTTTAGAAGATAACATTACAGCCAAAGTTTCAAAAAAACCAATAACTCCACATCCAGAATTAACTTTAAATTTAAAACATTTAAGAGATATTAATCAATCAGTTGCAGTTTCACCAACTGATATTTTATTTGGTCCAAAATTAAAGTTTTTAGATGAAATATCTATTTTTTATGAAGATATTAGAAAAAAAGTATATAGAATGATGGAAACAGATTCTTTAGGAAAATTTTTAGAATCTAATGAATTTAAGGAGAATTATTCTTCATTTTAAGTTTATGTACTATTAACAACAACAAAGAAAAAAGAAAACTTCCACAATAAACTATACGCATGTAAATTTTTACTATAATATGAGTATGAATATGAATATATACTAAAACTAGTTTTATAAACTGCAGTAGAATAAAATGATCGGATTTATAACAAAACGTAATAAATTACTTTATAACAAGAAAAGAATTAAATAGAAATACATGCTCTCTCCCACTCCATTAATGAGAACAAAATTATCATCAATTAATTACAAAAAATTATTTTTTAATTTTTTATTTTTATTTTTTATTTTTATTATTATTAATTGATAGGATCAATTGTAGTACCCTTTTTAATAGTAGCCCAACCAATTAATCTGAAATGCTTGTCGATACGTCTTGATAATGCAATCTTTTCATTAATTTCAGTACAAGCAGGAGAAGTTAAAGTTAATCTAGCCATATCAGCTTTAACTGCCACTACTCTAGCACCAGTTGCAGTTGAACCAATATTAACCATTAATACATCATCAACTTCTAAGTTTCTAACTTTAACTTTCTTTTGATCATCAGTTTTAACACCTAATAATCTTCTTAATAAGAAATAATTAACTTCAATATCAGTAAATACAGATGGTAAATTACCTTTTGAACCAACAACTTGACCAACAAGTCTGTCAGCTCTACAAAGAGTTGGATCAACTTTAGTACCAACACCAATTAAACCACCAGGAACAGCAAATTTTAAATCATTATTTTCAGCAAATAATGAAATAATACTTGAAAAAATTGATTTACATTGAATTTTACCATTATCATCTTTGGTAACAATACCTGGTCTAATTTCAATTTCATCACCAATTCTGAAAACACCAGTTAAAATTGAACCACCGGCAACACCACCTTTTAAATCTTGTATTTCAGCACCTGGTTTATTAACATCAAAAGATCTAATAACCATTAATCTTGGTTGAGCAGAGAAATCTCTTATTGGAATTGGAATTGAATTTGCCATACACATATTAACGGCATCAATATTATATTTTAATTGAGCAGAAATTGGAATAATTGGAGCACCATCTGCAATTGTACCTTTAATAAATTTTAAAATTGATTTTTCATGATCAACAGCGGCTTCCTTTTTCATTAAATCAACTTTATTTTGTAAAATAATGACATGTTTTAATTTCATAATTTCAATTGCAGCTAAATGTTCAGAAGTTTGTGGTTGTGGACAAGGTTCATTACCTGCAATTAATAATAATGCAGCATCCATAACAGCTGCACCTGATAACATAGTACTCATTAAAATATCATGACCTGGACAATCAACAAATGAAACATGTCTAATTAAATTATATCTACCATTACAACCTTCACGTTCACATTTTGGATGAATTTCTTTATCACTTTTATAAGAACGATAACAATCTGGTTCCGGACAATCTGGATTATTACATTTATAAATTTTAGCATTTGCATAACCTAATTTAATAGTAATATTTCTTTCTAATTCATTTTTGAATCTAACTGTTTGAACACCAGAAATAGCTCTAACAACAGTTGATTTACCATGAGCAACATGACCAATGGTACCAATATTAATAGTTGCTTGTCTATTAATAATTTCTGGTGAAATTGGAGTTAAAGTTGTAATATCTGGATTTTCAGTTTGTTCTGGTAATCCTCCACCTTCTTCAAATTCTCTCTTTCTAATTTCTTCTTCACTTTCACCATTTTCTTCATCGAGTTCAGCAAAGCTAACTTTCTTTTCAGTTTTAATATCATCATTAATATCAATTTCTATTTCGCTTTCATATTGTACATCTTCTACTGGTTGATCTCCACCAATGACAATATCAGGAACTGCATCTTGTAATTCAGCAGGCATATTTGTAATCTGTTATTCTTGTGATTATTGAGGGTATCTTGTTAAGAAATCTAGCACAGACCAATACTCTTTATCGTCATCATCAATATCATACTTTCAACACTACATTATTCATCAGACGCCAATGGTTTCCCTCTCCCTTCCACAAACTGAAAAAAAATTTCATGTCTCGAAATATACAAAGCATTTGGCGCAGTGCTCGTGCACGGGTGGGGCGAAAAAAACAAACAAAAATAGATTTAAAGTGGCTGATATTTGCTAATTATTATTATTTATTAGTTATTACATTATTAATAGGTTGGTATTATACAGCGGTTGAGTGTTAGATCTTATCTAATAGTTCTACAGGTAATAAGTAAATATAAACAAACAAACAAAAAATTGGCAACTTTTAGTAATCAGCATGGAAACCAAATTCATCCATAACTGATTCAATATCTTTGAAAAGCATTGCAGAATCAAAATCTGTACCAACATCCCATGAATCAATTAATAATGATGGAACTGTTTTTTGAGTATCATCATTAACATTATGTATTCTATTGGTTAAATCTTTATTAGATTCAATGGGTGTAATAGATTCTATTCCATTGGTTGTAATGGAATTAACATTTATAGTATTATTAGATGATGTATTTGCTAATTTTGGAATATCAATAAATTGTTGTTGTTGTTGTCGTTGTGTATTTGAATTCGAAGATTCATGATATTGAGTTGTAACATTAGCTAAACTTTGTGGTGTTATTATTTTTTTAATTGAAGATTCTCCATTAGTTGGTGATTTATAGTTAGAAAGATACGGTGAACTTTGTTTACTACTATTACCACTATCTTGTGGCGTTTCTGCAATACCAATAGGCTGCGGATCCAATGGAATAGTACTAATGATTCTTCTCGCAGTAGATTCAATGTTATAAGATTTCTTCTTTGATGATGTAGTACTATCTTTACTATGAGATCTGGCTTCATTTGTTGTAGAAATGACAATATCTTTATTAGATTTAGTTGTTGGATTAATTTTATTATTAGTATTATTATTGGAACTTTCATCTATAGCTTCAACATCACTATCTGATTCAACACTTTCACTACTACTTTTTTCTTTAGTTGGTCTAAGTTTAATCATACCACATTTTTCTCTTAAAATCCATAAAGTATCAAAGAAAATACTTGCAGACATTCTAGATTTTACATTTATTTTCAAATTAGTCAATTGATCATCTTCATCTAATGTTTTAAATAAATTCCATGTTGATTTCATAATACCACATGATCTATATGAAAGATCATGTTTAATAACAGAAGCTTTTGACGCTAATGAAATTGCAACTTGATATAATGATTTACCAGAACTTTCATCTAAAACATCTTTATAAGCAGAATGAACTAATCTAGCAATAATAACAGATGCTTGCCAAATTGTTAATATATAAGCATTTGGTAAATTACTAACAAATGTATTATCCCTTTCTTGAGCATCTTTACAATGTTGAATAAGAGCTAATGATGAATTATACGTTTTGATATAACCTCTTTTTAATTCAAAACTTGGAACTTGTTCATTATCTTGAAAATGATAACTTAATAAATGTAATCTACAAGCATATAATGATAAAGCTCTAAAATCATCCATTGGATTTGATAAATCTGAACATAATCTTAATTCAAGTTGATTTAATTCATTTTCAAGTAAAAGAATCATTGGTAATCTTTCAGAAGTATGATTTAAACGTAATGGATCAAATGTATTATTATTTAATGTTTTCTCAACTTGTTCTTCAAAAGTTTGAATTTCTAACATTTGTTTTAAAGATTTTGGAATTTCAATACCTATTAATGATAATGATTTATATGGTTGAAAAAATCCTGGGAATCCAAAAACAGTACCAATAGTTTGTGATACAATATTACAACCAATCCAAGTCTTAATTTGTTCACACATAAAATCTTTATTTGTTGATTTTAATCTATCTGATGTATGTCCAGGTGAATGAAGACCAATTCTAATTGCTTGATAAACTGCAATACCAACAGTATTCCAACTTGAATCTGCACTTAAAGATGAAGTTAATGGTGGCCAAAATGTATAAATTAAAAATGCTTGAACTGAATAAACACTTGATGCATTTAAAATTGGTTCATCAACTTCAGTTGGTGCATATCTTGTAATTGGAGAAATTGAAATTTCAGCTAAAACAGATTTTAAAATTGGTGATAATGAAAAATATAATGATTGACATTCTGATTGTGTTAAAATTGGAGATAATTTATGATGTCCTCTTAATGATGTTAACATTATTGTCCAAAATAAAACAGGGCATAATCTATAAATTCTTTCAATACCTTTATTTAAATCTATAATTGGAAGTAATGGATGATAATATGTAACATAAGTTGAATATAATATTACAATTTGATTTTCACTTAGAGTAATATCACCTAATGTTTTTGGTGTACATATTAAAGTTGCAGGATCAACTTGTGGCCTTTTAACGGAACTACTATGATTTTTCCAATTAGGAGGATAATTACTGTTATTATCATTATCATTATTAGTATTATTATTATTATCATTATTATTATTATTATTATTGCTATTATTATTATTATTATTATTATTAATATTGTTATTAATATTGTTATTATTCTCTGTTAATTGATTCATTTCTATATCATGTTTACTAGTTGCATTAGCAGCAGATATTAGAGTGGTCAAATTATAATTGCTATTTATTCTACTATTAGGTCTATCAAATTTTGGAGTTGGAACTGATGAAATTGATTGTTGAGGTATCGTTGTATTAAATGTTGATCCATGTGAACTGTTATTACTATCATGATTTAAAGGAGAATCACTTCTATTCATAATTGTTAGTGGTGAATATTGAGATCGTGTTGTTGATAAAGGAATAGGACTAATTGTTGATTTATTCAAAGGTAATGAATTTCTGTGAAATGAAGAATTGGCATTGATTGATGTTGTATGAAATATATTTGGATCTGGTAAAGGAGAGCTTCCTGTTGATTTATTATTATTATTATTATTAATATTATTATTATTATTAATGCTATTGCTATTGTTATTATTTAAGAAATTGGAAGCTCGTTGAATTGATTGTAAAGGAGGTAAAAATTGTGATGTATTAGATACTACTGAATTTTGATTTATTGCAAGATTTATACCTGGTGTAGATGAAGGAATGGTATTAGTGAATTCAGAAACATTATTAAACTGTGAAGCTGGTGATTTCAAAGAATGAGATATATCATCTTTTATATTAACTGAATCATGATTTATTTGTAACTTTGATTTTATTATTTCATATTCTTTAACTAATTCATCAATTTTTGCTCTTTTAAATGTTCTTTTAAAATCAGAATCCAATCTGCATGGTATATTTCGTTTAACACAACGAGTACATGAGTCGGGTGCCCTTTCATGTGCATCACATTTAGCCTTTTGTTGTCGACATTCTGTACATGCAATTTTCTTAAATTTTTTTGACTTTGAATTTGAATTTGAATTTGGATTTGGATTTGAATATTTTGTTGCTGAATCAGGATGTAATACAAAAGAATTTTGAGGAGAATTTGGAGTAGTTGGAGATTCTTCATAATCTATTACATCAGAGTTAGATTTTTCAGTATGATAATCATTTGTTGAAGATTTTTGGAATGATTCCGAATCTTTTGATGCTATATTATATGTTGATTGTTCTCCGGATTCTGTCTTATGCTGCTTATCTGTCTTGTCTACCATTTTTTTCACTATATCTCAGGTAAAAAAGGAAAGGATATAATCCACACTAGTAATGTGACGTCTTTTAAAAGGTCCGAGTGGTGCTAGACGGTGGTATTGATGTGATGTCCGTGAAAACCTGTAAACTTTGTTTCATTAATTGTTTCTTTCTTTCTTTCTTTTTTTCTTTGTTTCTTTCTTTTCAGTTGTTTTCTTTTCATCGTGGAGAAAAAGAAAAATGCCTCTCTTTGGCTTTGCCGTAGCATGACACCTTACGTAAGCAGCCCCTCGAAGAACGGGAAACTTCCCACAAAGAGATAAAGAGAATCTGAACATTTCCACTTTGCACTTTGGATCACAAGATGCACTGCTACAC
This sequence comes from Pichia californica, assembly GCA_030574395.1. NCBI lineage: Eukaryota > Fungi > Ascomycota > Pichiomycetes > Pichiales > Pichiaceae > Pichia > Pichia californica. The sequence continues at coordinate 54,613 of JAJMEW010000172.1, forward strand.
AGGGTATAGGCAGACAGACATACCGGTACCATGTCCACACATGTCTTACGTTCTTTAAAACAATCTTCTGGAGATATCCGACTATTATGGTTTTCGGTTTTCATCAGAATGATTTCTTTTGGTCTTACAAATCAAATTTTAACATTATATTTAAGAGAACTTAAAATTTCAGATGTTAATATCGGTCTTTTCATGACACTTACAATGATTGGAGATTCGATTATTTCTTACATACTAACATGGAATGCAAATAAAATTGGAAATAGATTTATTATGATTTTAGGTAGTTTCCTAATGATTTTAGCAAGTGTAATATTCGCAACGGGTACTTCAAATTTTGAATATTTATTATTTGCTGCAATTGTTGGCGTTATTTCACCATCTGGAAATGATACAGGTCCATTTAAAACAATTGAAGAAACAGTATTAGCAAATCTAACACCACCCAATCATAGACCTGAAGTTTATGCAATTCATTGGGTTCTTGGTTCAATTGGTGCTTCATTAGGTTCATTTTTAGCCGGTTTATCAGTTGATTATTTAAGTAATACTCTTAAATATTCAATGAAAGATGCTTATGGTTATACATTTTACTTATTAGTCCTAACATCTTTTCTAAAATTTATCTCATTATTTTTCATATCTTATAAAGCTGAACCTTCTTATATTCCACCATATAAATTGTCAGTTTCTAATCAAGATGAAATTTTGAACCAAAATATTTCAAATGAGCAAATAAATTCTGAAATTTCATCACAACATACTATTTCTTCTAATGATTATAATAATGAACGCAGACCATTAATTAGAATTCAATCAACTATTGAACATGATACGTTAACTGGTTTATCTCCAACAACACAAACAATTTTATTTAAACTTTTGGTTCCTTTCATGCTAGATTCTTTTGGTAATGGATTTATGACAAATGCTTGGGTTGTTTATTATTTCAAATTTAGATATAATGTCTCCGCAGTTTTACTAGGTACATTATTTGGATTTTCTGGTATTGCAATGTCATTATCAGCAATTCCATCAGCTTGGTTTGCTAAAAGAGTTGGACCAATTAAATCATCTGTTCTTACACAAATTCCGTGTGGTTTATTTTTTATTGCAATTCCAATATTAGGTTTTAATTTTTCATTTGGTTCATTTTTTTATATATTAAATCAAATGACAACTGCATTTGATGTTGTTCCAAGACAAATAATATTAACTTCATTAATTGAGCCAAACTATTTACCAAAAGTTATGGGGACTGTTAATATTGGTAAACAAATAGCTAGATCTATAAGTCCTTATTTTACTGGTTATTTTGCTCAATATCATTTACTTTGGATTTGCTTTCTTATTACAGGTATATTATTAATATTAGCAAATATTATCTTAGCGGTATACTTCCATGATTTAGATGAAAAGATTAGAAAATTAGAGCAAGTTGATCATGATATTGTATGATATTATCAATCTGTAATTAATTAATTATGTATTAAAATAAAATAAAATAAAATAAAATAAATTAAATTAAATTAAATTAAATTAAATTAAATTAAATTAAAAAAATTGAAATTAGGAAAATTCCCCGCAGATCTATTTATTCTATATGCGGTATAAAGACCGATCACCTATATATGTTTGAACTTAAATTTCAATATAATCAATAAATATAGACAACAATCTGTGTTTCTTACTATTTTTGTTACCAATTATTCGATGTAAATGGTATAAAAAGGAAATATATTATTTAAGAGTTTGCGTTTTTACTAGAATGATTTCTTTTGGTATGAGAAATCAAATTTTAACATTGTATGAAAAGATTGAAATGTTAGAACATGTAAATCATGATATTGTTTAATTTTGTATATATATTTACGTAATGTTTCTAAAAGCATTTAGTTAACAAAGAATTAAGAATAATAGAATTGAATAAGATTATAAATGAAAATAAAAAATATATATATTTAAAATTAAAATTCGTTTGGTAATGTTAATAAACGACCAATATTATATGGTTTTTCAGTATTTGCAGAATTTACATTTCTAAAGCTTGGACTCTTACCTAAATTAACTTGACTATTTACTCTACTAATTGCACGACTTTGAACTCTTGAAGTCATTTCAGATCTTACATTTAATTGTTCAACATCAAAATAATCATAACCACCAAGAATATAATCATCAACTTTTGAAGAATTATTTTTTGTAGGATTTATTGATTTTGGTATTAAAGAAGGTAACCAAGTTGAATTATTTGATGTTATCATTGACATTGGAATTGATTCAACATAAGTTTGTAATTCTTTATCTCTTGTTGAATTATTTAAAATTACATTTTTCCAAATTTGTTTTAAATTTAAAAATACTCTTTCTAAAGTATCTAAAAATCTTTTTGTTTGTCTCCATTGAGATGAACCAACAATTGTAATATAATCATCTTTAATAATATAACCAAATCCAAAACCAGATGGAATTGAAGGTGTAATTCCAAAATAATCAAGTGCAGGATTACCACAATTTGCAGCAATTAATTCAGGTTTATATAAAGTTTCTAATAAAGGATTAAAAATAAATGGTGGAATTTTATCATTTTCAATTGGTTGTAAATTTGGATGTAAATTATTTAAAATATCTCTTTGAATAAAAGCCGATCTAAGAGCACTTAAATGTCTTTCAAATCCTAATCCCATACTTGCCTTTTTTGACATTTCTTTATGATTTTTAATTGAATCTAAAAATAATTTCCATTTATCAATATCAGGAGTTTGAGAAATAAAAGATTGACAAAGATTTAATAATGTTTCATTTTGAATACAAATTGGTTCAGTTCTTGCATCTTTAAAACGACGTGTTGAAACAGGTTCAAAAGTTGAAGGACATTTACCATATAATGCAAAATATGTAATTTGAATACAAATTTGAACAAATGAATCAGATGGTAATTTCATTTTTTCTCTAATATATCTATTACCCATATTAATTTTTTTTGAAACATATTCATGTTGATTAATAATATCTGCTAATCTTGATTCAGCTAAATGTAAACCATTACAAATTTCATTTGATAAATTAAACTTAATATGATTATAGGTTGGTTTAACAATTTTACTATCAATAGGAACAGTATTAATTTCTGTCCATAAAGTATAATTTTTACCATTAATCATTCTAGCTAATCTTAAAACTGAATCTGTATAAATATCACTAATAAATCTAAGAACAGTTGTACCATCAATAATTGAAGCTGGATAAATACAAGCGGCAGTTGCATTTTTTGTAACAACTAAATTCATTTTATCATAATATCTATTAATACAAGTACCATTTTGGAAACCATTTTTATCAATTTTTGAAGTTCCATGACTAACTAATTGAATTTTATTATCATCAATATTATTACTATTATTGTTTGAATCGAAAGAGTCATGATCAAGTGAAACAATGAAAAGTGCACTATCAATAATTTTCATTTCATCAGGATTTGAATTTTCAAGTTTTAATCTAGCCATTTTCCAAATTGATTTTGATTCACTTGTAAAAGTACCAACATTAAATTTAGATTTTTCATACATTGAATCATTAATTATATTTTTAATAATTGAAGATAATTCATGTTTTGTAAACCAAATTTGATCATTTTCAGATAAGACAGTTAAACTATAAAATTGACCTCTTGATAAAAAAATTATATGTTTTGAATTAATTGATTTTTTTAAACCAACTCCATTATTTGAAGGTATAACTGTTGTACCAAATAAATTATGATAAGAAGACATTGTTAATGGTTGGTTATTGTTATTATTATTATTATTATTATTATTATTATTATTATTGATAATATCTGGTTTTAAAGTACCTTGTTTAAGTGCAACAATGAATCTTAAACTTGAAGTTGTTAAAACAGCTGCTCTATATTCTTGAGTTGGTGCAAAATTAATCATTGGATCATCTTCTAATATGAAAAATGGATTTCTAGGTAATGTTTGACCTCTTAAATCACCATAAACATTTGAAGTGGTTGAAAATATACCTTCACTATTTAAATAATTATCTGTTGATTTTGATAATTCAATTAAATGATTTTGAAGATTTTGAACTTGTGATGAATTAAGTAACTCGTGAGCATTTTCGACAATTTTATTAAATTCAAAATCTGATAATAAAGGTTTTAAAGCAGTTAATGCTTGTTCAACTGAATCTTTGAGATTTGGTAATGGAAGTTGAGGTAATTCATCCTCTTTTTCGAATGTAACTGGCATATTGGTATTTAGGTGTTGATTGTGTATGTACTGTTTGTGTAACATAACAATAAGTTAAGAAAAAGAAATACCCTGTACGCAGAAAGGGACATTTACCAGTACTTATACCTGTATATGTAAGAATGAGTGGCAACACATAGGCATAGTAAGCAATGAGGAAATGGCTGACGAGTGCCCTGACTCTGTGTGGGGTAACACTATAGGTGATACGGGCCACGGGATAGGAGAGAGCACCCGATCCAGATCCAGATCCAGATCTGCGGAGTTTGGAAATGCGGAGTTGATTGCATTACAAGGTCCCGGTCACGTGCAGCCGTCACGTGACCGGCTGCTGCTCAGGCTGGGCCGGGTAACCCCCTGTTGTCGTCTGCCTTCCTATTTGGGTCAGAGCAGCAATTCTGCAGATAAGCGCGCGAGGGCGGGTAACCCCTGTTTGTCGCTGGGTTGCCTAATTGGACAAAAGAGGGTTTCCAGAACGGCACGCGCAGTGTGCGGTGTCAGGGGTGACTGCTGCATTGGGAAGGTGTGACTGGGAAAAAACTCATTTTTTTCATGGGAAATCTAATCTCTCGTCCAGAACGAGAATTGGAAGAGTGAGTAGTGAGTAGTAAGTAGGTGAAAAAATTACTATGGTGAAGACTTAACACTATACAATATCTGACACTATTATTATTACAGATATTTCTAATATTTTCCATATTTCTGTTATTATTTTACCTTTATTTTCCTTTTCTTTTAAACCATATCAACAGATACCAAGAACTATTCACAATGTCTGACATCGAAGAACAACAACAAATCGAAGAAGAAATCATTTCTGAACCAGTTGAAATTCAATATGTTGAATTAGCAACTCCAATTCCAAAGGACATTCAAGATGGTTCAGCTGAAATTAAACTTTTCAACAAATGGTCTTTTGAAGATGTTGTTGTTAAGGATATCTCCTTAACTGATTACATTCAAATTAGACAACCAGTTTTCGTTGCTCATACTGCTGGTAGATATGCAACAAAGAGATTTAGAAAAGCTCAATGTCCAATTATTGAAAGATTAACAAATTCTTTAATGATGAATGGTAGAAATAACGGTAAAAAATTAAAGGCTGTTAGAATCATTAAACATGCTATGGATATTATTCATGTTTTAACTGATGCAAACCCATTACAAGTTATTGTTGATGCTATTGTTAACACTGGTGCTAGAGAAGATACTACTAGAATTGGTTCTGCTGGTGCAGTTAGAAGACAAGCTGTTGATGTCTCTCCATTAAGAAGAGTTAACCAATCTATTGCTTTATTAACCATTGGTGCTAGAGAAGCTGCTTTCAGAAACATTAAGACTATTGCTGAATGTTTAGCTGAAGAATTAGTTAATGCTGCTAAAGGTTCTTCAACTTCTTACGCTATTAAGAAGAAGGATGAATTAGAAAGAGTTGCTAAATCTAACCGTTAAGAAATTCATTATTATATATTATCTTGTATTTCCTATCACCTTTTTATAAGTCATTTATAAAGAAACAAAAATAAAAATAACATCACTTAATTTAAATTTGAAATTAATATAATCAATGTAAACCTAATCAAATTGTACTTTACAAATACATAAAATATATAATATGATCAACGATCAATCAACAGCGTTATTTATGTATACAAACAAATATATATAATACATTCTATTTTACTTAGCTAATTCTCTAACTTGTTTTAATGCACTTTGATAACTTGCTTCTGGGCTAATTTTAACATTTTTGATTTTTAAAATTCCATCAACAAAAATAAAGTGAGATCTTATAATACCAGATGGATATTTCTTACAACCTAATAATGTAATTAATTCTTTTTTAGTATCAGCAATAAGATCAAATGGTAAATTTTGTCTTTCCTTAAATTTAGTTTGAGCTGTATCACTATCAGCACTTAAACCTAAAACATTGGCTTTTAATTTACTATTCAATTCCTCATATTCATCTCTGAAACCTTGTGCTTGTCTAGTACAACCTGGTGTAGATGCTTTAGGATATGCAAATATAACCAAAATATGGGACTTTTTCGCATAATCAAACAAATTTATCTTCTTAGTATCATCTAATTCAACATATAATCCAACAGGTAATGAATCACCAACTTCTAATTCTTTTTTTTCTTCTTCTTCTTCTTCTTCATCTTCTTCTTCATCTTCATCTTCATCATCGAGATCAACATCATCGAGGACAATTAAATCTGGTTTTTTATTTGAACCTCTCTGAGGTCTATTAGATTTTGGTTTTTCACTAATTTTCTTCTTTGGTAATTTAGAAACTGTTTTCTTTATAACTTTCTTCTTAATTGGTGCTTTAACAACTTTACTAGTTGTTTTCTTTTTGTCAGAAACCTCTGTAAGAGGTTTAACGTTATCAGTATTTGCGGAGACAATCTCAAGCGCTTTTGTTTTCTCAGAAATACGTGAACTTCTTCTCATACTAATCTCGATATTCAATGTCTAGTTTATCAATGCTCTACGGGATATTAGATTGGATACACGTACTTAGAATTGAGACCTGTAAACTATAGCCATCAAAACAACAACAACAACAACAATGTGATCTCCAATCTCCATACAACCAAATCGTGTAGAGAGCTGTGCGGAAAAAATACAATCTTTCCGTTTTGGCGCACCTATATAGAGATGAATCTTAAATCTTCAGTCTTAAGGACAATTGTTAATTTTTCAATGTCTTTTTATAATGAAAGAAAACAGACATTTCTTTAGATAACAATTTAATTTATTAATTAATTTTTTGGAGAATGTTAGGTCATAAAATCAGAATATTTTGGTTAATATTTTGCATTAATTTTCAACCAATTTTAGCAAAGAGTAAATTAGATATTCCATTTGAAAAATATTCATATAAATCAAATTTTACAGATAAACAATTATTTCAATCAACATTTACAAAGAAACATTTAGAAATATTAAAAAATGAAACAAAGAATTTATTTGATTATTCTTGGGATAAATATATGGAATTTGGATTCCCATTTGATGAAGTATCACCATTAACTTGTAAACCAAATAAACGTGATTTATGGGATGAATCAAATACAGTTAAAAATGACGCATTAGGAAATTTTTCAATTACATTTTTTGATGCAATTGATACATCTATTATAATGGGAGATCATAAAAGATTTATTAATAGTATTTATAAAATTAAAGAATTATATAATGATTTTTTCATTGATTCAACAATTCAAATTTTTGAAACTAATATTAGATTATTAGGATCTTTATTAACAATGCATTTATATGCAATTGATCCACGTCGAGGGTTTAAAGTTGAAAATTATGATGGATTTTTATTAAAATTAGCATATGATTTAGGTAAAAGGTTAATATTATCATTTTCTCATATTGATGATAATTATAAATTTGAAGGTGATGATTTAATTAAATATTTTACATTTAATTATCCAAGAACAAATTTAATGTATGGACCAAAAGATATTTCAAATAATCTTAAATATGAACAATGTACAGCAGGTATAACTTCATTAACATTAGAATTTACATTATTATCAAAACTTACAAATGATTCAATTTTTGAAGATGTTAGTAAACGTGCAGTTATTGATTTTTGGAGTAAAAGAACAAAATTTGATTTAATTCCAATGGCATTTGATACATTTCAAAGAGAATTTACTGATTCTATAACAGGTATTGGAGCATCAATCGATTCATTTTATGAATATGCATTAAAATTTTCTATATTATTTAATGATGATTATTTTTATAATATTTGGAAAGATTCATATAAATCATTATTAACACATTCACAAAATAAAGTTGGTATATTTACAAATATAAATGTTAATAATGGTATGGGAGTTTCTGAATGGATTGATAGTTTAGGTGCATTTTTCCCAGGATTACAAGTATTATCAGGAGATATTAAAAATTCAATTTTATTACATCAAACATTTTTTAAATTATGGAATAATTATGGTGCAATTCCAGAAAGATGGAATTTAATACCATTAAGAAGTGAAGGATATTTCCAATATTTAAATCGTACTTATAAAGATGGTGATCTTATTGAAGGTTTTGATTTAGAATTAACTAATGAAATTTTAATTAAAAATTCAATTGGTTTAGAATGGTATCCACTTAGACCTGAATTAATTGAATCAACATATCATTTATATACAGCTACAAAAGATCCATTTTATTTAAGATTAGGTGAAGATTTTTTAGAAAGATTAAGATCTCATTATATTGCACCATGTGGATTTAGTGGATCACATAATATATTAAATGATAGAAGGCAAGATAGACAAGAAAGTTTTGTTTTAAGTGAAACTTTAAAATATTTATATTTATTATTTGATGTTAATAATAAAGTTCAAAGTGGTAATATGATATTTACAACTGAAGGTCATCCATTTTGGTTTGATAAAAAATTATTAGAATATGATCCAATTGATAAAAATGAATTAATTGCAATGAATAATTTTAACTCATCTGATAATGAAGAAAATATTGGATTTTTTAATAGATTATTATATACTAAAAAATTTGAATTAAATAAAGAAGTTGAAAAATTTAGGAATGAATTTTATAGAGATAGTGTTAAAGTAAATCCATATGTTTACAGAATACGTGATTTAAATTCTATAATTACAGATTCAAATGGAGAGATGATTAGTGGATTTGGAAAATATTTAAGAACTGATAAAGATCAATATGAAAATTTGGTTATTGAAGAGAATATTAAAATGTCAAAATTTAATCAAAAATTAAAAGAAAGAGTAAATTTTGAAATTAATGATGATTATTTAAATTTGGATACATGTCATATTATTAAATTGAAAAATGATGAGATGTTCCCCATAGTATCTCGTATTATGAGTGAAGATAATAATTTATATAGACTTGATTGGGAATATGCAATGACATTAAGGAAACCACTTTATTTATTAGATCGTCAACCATTAGAAATTGATGATGATTTTTACAATATATTTGTTAACGAGAAAGATGCTATTTGTACTGCTGTACAAACTACTTCTGAATGGGAAGCATTGATGGCATCTGATGAAACATTTAGTGTTGCACCAATATTTAGAATCAATAATACAGATCCTATAATAGATGATTTCAATGATTGTCATTCTATTAAGCCGCGTAAAGATGATATATTTATGACTGAATTGGAAGGTTTAAGATTAAGATTAGAGGATATCAGTGTTGGTCAAATCGATAGTCGTGGAAAAATTATAACACAAGAGTATATTGAAACATTCCTTAAATCAATTATGGTTACTAAAGAGGATGATTATTCATCTATTGTACGTATAACGAAACTGAATGGACTTGAAATTGGTTCTAATATGCGACTATTTACTCACAGTAAATGTCAATTGCTATCTAACAGTGACTCTGTTCGTGTTCTTGGTGGACATGTAGTTATTGCAGGCCAGGTGATTGAGAATTTGTATGTGCTGGATTAGGCAATTAATAGGTGACGTGTATCTCTCTCAGATGTTGCGTGTGCGACAAAGGCTGTGTCGCGTGTGCAGCCGTTAAAAAAAAAAGAAAGAAAAGAAAGAAAAGAAAAGAAAAGAAAAGAAAAGAAAAGAAAAGAAAAGAAAAGAAAAGAAAAGAAAAGAAAAGAAAAGAAAAAGATCGCCTCCGTTGTTCCCTCTTCCTTCTGTCAACTAATTGTGCTCTCACTGAGTTGCATAACTGTTATCACACATCATACCCATATATACTATATCATAGCATATACTAGCTTCATTGGAGAAAGTGACAATTCCATTTTTAAATAAAACAGCATTACATTACTTCCCTTATTCAATTTTCGGTGGTTTTTTCCTTGTCCCCTTTTTTGTTCTGTCAGTTATAGATTACAGATTACAGATTAACAACGCCGCCGCTGATATCTAACAAAAACAGTATTACACATACACATATATAGACATTAATATTAATATAAATATAAATATATAAATATATAAATATATCCAATATTTATTATAATTCAACATATCATACATTCATCATTGTTGCAAGTGCTTGTTTAACAACCAATTTACATTTTACGCCATAAACGTGCACTAAAGTCAAGTTAAATCTTTACTACATTCCAGTATTGCTGTTTCTTTCCCTACTGTCTACAAGCCATAACGAATTAGCTATCTCCAAAGGCTCAATTGCTGTTCAGTTACGTATGTACCCAATCTGCAGTTGTCAGTTAGTCGTCAGTTGGGGCAAATTTTTATCCCGAGAAATCCAAAATCAAAATTTGCACCTGGCACCCTCACATCACCGAGTTGTTACTAACATTATTTTCTATTTTCTCTTCTCACTGTATTACAGTTTATAGCTAATTAATTGACACTCCTCATTTGCAGCAGTATAATTAGTTGATTGATTGATTGATTGATTGATTAATTGATCGTTTGTTTACAACTCTATTTTATATCCACCTAATTGAACCATTCAGACCATATGTCTGACTTTGCAAAGAACTTGTTTGGATTTGCCAAGTCAAAGACACACACTTCAGTCCCCACAGATAACACTAATAACAACAATAACACAATGAATCTTTCAAATGGTCAAGAATTCTACGAGCCCCCTCTAGGCAGAGTAGTTTCTTCTTCTGGTTTCCCTTCGGAGATTCTGCCACATGCAACTCCAACTATTGGGATAAATGAAAAATCTTATGCTATGGGTACTACAATTAACGATCCAAATGCTCTTAATAGATCAATTACACAATTCGACCACACTCAACAGAGTAATCTTACCGCTCAATTGAACACTACTACTACTAATACTAATAATAATAATAATAATAATAATAATAATACTAATAATAATAACAATGATAATACAAATAATTTACACTCAAATACTACTTCTATTAATAATGAAAATATCAATATAAATTCTAACCATTATGATCAACAAGGTCAATTAAGGCACCAACAATTTAGTAAAACTCAAGGTTATTCTTTGACTAGTGCAACAGATGCAGCAGATACTATTCAAAGGGGTAAACTCCGTATAACAATTGTTGAAGCTCAAGATTTATCAATAGATCAAAAATTTTCTGTTCCATATGTTGTTTGTACTTTTGAATCTTCTGAAATCGTTACCAAAGGTCCAGATCAATTTGCAACAAAATCAGGTGCTCAAAATACAGTTTGGAATCATGCTGCATTTTTTGACGTAATTGGATCGAAATCTCAATTACAAATCTCAATATATGATGAACAAGATGCAGGTAATTTCTTAGGTCAAGTATCAATTATACCAAAAACAATTGAAAATTCTCGTGTTGATAAATGGTATGATTTACAACCAAGATTACCAAATGAATCAATTAAAGGTAAAATTAGAATTAAATTAGAATATACAAATTTAAATAAAAGACATTATGGTCCAAATGATTTTGAAATTTTAAGATTATTAGGTAAAGGTACATTTGGTCAAGTTTTTCAAGTTAGAAAAAGAGATTCTAAAAGAGTTTATGCAATGAAAGTTTTATCAAAGCAAGTAATAGTTAAAAAGAAAGAAATTGCTCATACAATTGGTGAAAGAAATATTTTAGTTAGAACTGCAACAACTGAATCTCCATTTATTGTTGGTTTAAAATTTTCTTTTCAAACTCCAACTGATCTTTATTTAGTTACTGATTTTATGAGTGGTGGTGAATTATTTTGGCATTTACAAAAAGAAGGTAGATTTAGTGAAGAAAGAGCTAAATTTTATATTGCAGAATTAGTTTTAGCACTGGAACATTTACATGAAAATGATATAGTTTATAGAGATTTAAAACCAGAAAATATTCTTTTAGATGCTAATGGTCATATTGCATTATGTGATTTTGGTTTATCAAAAGCTAATTTAACAGGAAATGGTACAACAAATACATTTTGTGGTACAACTGAGTATTTAGCTCCAGAAGTATTATTAGATGAATCAGGATATACAAAAATGGTTGATTTTTGGTCATTAGGTGTATTAATTTTTGAAATGTGTTGTGGGTGGTCTCCATTTTATGCTGATAATACTCAACAAATGTATAAAAATATTGCATTTGGTAAAGTTAGATTTCCAAAAGAGGTTTTGTCACAAGAAGGTAGATCTTTTGTTAAAGGTTTATTAAATAGAAATCCAAAGCATAGATTAGGTGCAATTAATGATGCAATTGAACTTAAAAATCATCCTTTCTTTTGGGATATTGAATGGTATAAATTAAAAAATAAGCAAGTGCCACCACCATTTGTACCTCATATTGCAAATGAATTAGATACTTCTAATTTTGATCCTGAATTTACTAATGCTTCAACATCAGTTATAAATAGGCAATTAATGATGGGTACAACACCATTATCTCAAGCAGTTCAAGAAAATTTTAAAGGTTTTACATATGTTGATGATTCAACTATGTTTGAACATTTTAATGGTTCAATGGGAAGGAAGCCTGGATCATATAAACCACAATTTGGTTCTTTTATTCCTGGTAATCCAAATTTACCTGCAGATGAAGAAGTTGTTGATGAACAAAGTGAAATTGAAGAAGAAAATGAAGGAGATTATGATATGGATGTTGATGACGAATTTGTTAGTGGACAATTTGATTTATAAATAAAATACAATTGCATATATTATCACATTCATTAGCATTTAATCAACAATAATCATTTACATTAATAAAATAATAATAATAATAATAGTAATAATTAATTCATGTCTTTCTCATCATTTTTTTCTGCTTGTACACTAGATCTATCGATTACAACATTTGCTTCTTTTTCGACAACTGATCATTACCAAACTTTTTTTACTATCCTATATTAGATCATTTAATATCTTCGTTATTAACAAATTACAATCTTTTTTTTTGAACATTATAATTTATTTACATTCATTCAATAACAAATAAATTCACAACATTGGATACGATTGATTTATTATTTTATTTTAATTTATTTTATTTCATGTTATTTCGATCGCAGTCTCTACTCTTTTTTCTTTCCTCTCTTTTTATTTTTAATTTTATCCTTCCTATTCCTTTCAATATTTAATTCAGTGTGTATAAATCTTTCATATCCATAAGCACTATAATATGATACTTTTTTTTGTAGAAAAAAAAATACTCTTTCACTTTTTCGAGAAATAAACAGAATCATAAAAATAATGATAATACAAAGTTATTTACACTTAAAAAAAATTTCAAGTATTGAGATTAAATTTTAAAAATAACATTAAAAACGTAATGATAAAATTACAGATCTGTTTTTTTAGAAAAGAAGAAATAAAGAAATTAAAGTTAAAAATAATTAAAAGTGAAAGTCATTTTGGTGTGAAGACAAAAAAAATAAAATGCGTGCTCGACAATTGAAATTACAATAGTTTCTTATTTTCTTGTTTGAGTAACTTTTTACTTTGTCTTCCTTGATGTATGCCGTTATTCTATATATATGTGTCTTTTTTTTAATAAAACAAATACCCTTATAGATTACTACAACAATGGCGACGTATAATGTTGACTCTACGGGTTCATATATGCAAGCTATGAACCCTATGCGTGAAAAATTGAATTCATTTCATATTGAAAATGAAGAAGAATCAATAAAAATACCATCAAATTTAATTAATGAAGAAACGATTGCGAATGTTAAAAGTGATGTTCATAAACATTTAAATGATATTTTTAAATCATTTGAAAATATAGATGATGATATGCTTCTTGAATATGAAGAAGAATTGATTAATGATGATGATGATGGTGATAATGATAGTAGTGATGAAAGTCACGGAGATAGTGATTCATATTCTCATTATGAAAATGATGAATCAGCTAAATTATTTTTGATTAATGAAATTAAAGAAGAATGTAATAGAGTTCATACAAAACATACTGGTGGTGAAGATACTGATTCGAATTTTACCCAACTTTTTGAAAATATCATTGAATTACTTCAAAAAGAAAATGATGATGCAGCTCTTCAAGGAACATTATTTGATATACTAGGTTTTGAAGAATTGAACTTAATTACTAAACTTTTAACATTAAAAGAAGAGATAATTATTCAATATAATAAACTTAAACAACAACAATTAAATGGTAATTCTAATAGATCAGGTTCAAATAAACATCAATTGATGACAGCAGATCAAATCAAAGAAAAAGTTGCAGAAAATGCTAGAAGGGCAAAGGAACAACCATTAGCAATGGAAAAATCAGTAAATAATTATCCTCATGTTTTCAGATCTCATGATGCTGGTAATATTATATCATTTACTGGTAAAACATATACATTACCAATGGGTTCTACAAGAGAATCATTTGAAAAATATGAAGAAGTTAATATACCCAAGAGTGAAAAAAGAAATTCAACAGCACCAAATATTTTTATTCCAGTTAAAGAATTAGATTTTTTATGTCAAGGTACTTTTAAAGGTTATAAAACTTTAAATAGAATGCAATCATTAATTTATGATGTTGGTTATAATACAAATGAAAATATGCTTGTTTGTGCACCAACTGGTGCTGGTAAGACTGATGTTGCTTTATTAACTATTTTACATACTATTAAACAATTTATTTCAGAAAATGAAAATTTAGATGAAGAAACTTTAAATATTGATATTGATTATGATGAATTTAAAATTGTTTATGTTGCCCCATTAAAAGCACTTGCAGCTGAAATTGTTGAAAAATTTTCAAAAAAATTAGCTTGGTTAGGTATTCAAGTAAGAGAATTAACTGGTGATATGCAATTAACAAAAGCTGAAATTTTAACAACTCAAATTATTGTTACTACTCCTGAAAAATGGGATGTTGTTACTCGTAAATCTACTGGTGATTCTGAGTTAGTTCAAAAGGTAAAATTATTGATAATTGATGAAGTTCATTTATTACATGAAGATAGAGGTAGTGTTATTGAAACTTTAGTTGCTAGAACTTTAAGACAAGTTGAAAGTTCACAATCTATGATTCGTATTGTTGGTTTATCTGCAACATTACCTAATTTTATTGATGTTGCTGATTTCTTAGGTGTTAATAGAAATGTTGGTATGTTTTTTTTTGATCAATCATTTAGACCTGTTCCATTAGAACAACAATTAATTGGTGTTAGAGGTAAAGCAGGCTCTAAACAAGCAAGAGAAAATTTAGAAGAAGTTTCATTTGATAAAGTTATGGAAATGATTAAACAAGGTCATCAAATTATGGTTTTCGTTCATTCACGTAAAGATACTGTTAAAACTGCTAGAAATTATATGAAAATGATTAGAGATCAATTTTATGATAATTATTTTGATTGTAAAGATTCTGAAAAATATAATTTTTTTGAAAAGGAAATGGGTAAGAATAGAAATAAAGATACAAGAGAATTATTTACTGGTGGTTTTGGTGTTCATCATGCAGGTATGAGTAGAAGTGATAGAAATATTACTGAAAAAATGTTTTTAGCTGGTGTAATAAAAGTTTTAGTTTGTACTGCAACTTTAGCTTGGGGTGTTAATTTACCAGCTGCCGCTGTTATTATTAAAGGTACTCAAGTTTATGATTCAAAACAAGGTGGTTTTGTAGATTTAGGTATTTCAGATGTTATTCAAATTTTTGGTAGAGCTGGTAGACCACAATTTGAAGCTCATGGTATTGGTATTTTGTGCACTTCTGCTGATAGATTAGATAATTATATTTCTCTTTTATTACAACAGCATCCAATTGAATCTAAACTTACAGCAAAATTAGTTGATAATTTGAATGCAGAAATTTCATTAGGTACAGTTACTAATGTTGAAGAAGGTGTTCAATGGTTAGGTTATACATATTTATATGTTAGAATGAAACAAAATCCTTTTGCTTATGGTATTGATTGGCAAGAATTAGCAAATGATCCATTATTAGTTCAAAGAAGAAGAAATATGATTATTGAAGCTGCAAGAAAATTACATAAATTACAAATGATTGTTTTTGATGAAAGATCATCTGGTTTAATTCCAAAAGATATTGGTAGAATTTCATCAGATTTTTATTTATTAAATGAATCTGTTGAAGTTTTCAATGAAATGATTACATCACAAGCATCAGAAGCGGATGTTTTAAGTATTATTTCAATGAGTTCAGAATTTGATAATGTTAAATTTAGAGAAGAAGAAGCAAAAGAATTAGATGAATTAAAGAATGAAAGAATTGTATGTGAAATTGGACCAAAATTAGAAAATTCTCAAAAAAAGACAAATATTTTATTACAATCTTTTATTTCAAAAGCATTTGTTAAAGATTCTGCACTTGCATCTGATATGTCATATATTGCACAAAATGCAGCACGTATTTGTCGTTCATTATTTTTTATGGGTTTAAATAGAAGATGGGGTATTTTTACAAGGCATATGCTTGAAATTTGTAAAGCTGTTGATAAACAAATGTGGCCATTTAATCATCCAATGAATCAATTTCAATTACAACCACAAATTATTAAATTAATTGAATCTAAAAAGCCAACTATTGAACATTTAAGAGAAATGAGTGCAGCTGAATTAGGTGATCTTGTTCATAATAAAGGTATGGGACCAAAACTTCATAAATTAATTGGACGTTTCCCATATTTATTATTAGATGTTGAATGTTTTCCAATAACAACTAGTGTAATGCGTATTCATGTTACAATTGAACCTGATTTTATTTGGAATTTTGAATATCATGGGAATGCACAATTTTTTTGGATTTTAGTTGAAGATAGTGATAATTCAAATATTTTACATTTTGAAAAATTTATACTTAATAAAAAATCATTTTCATCACCACATGAATTAGATTTTATGATTCCATTAAGTGATCCACCACCACCACAAATTTTAATTAGAGCAATTAATGATAATTGGATTGGATCTGAAAATAATATTGCAGTTTCATTTAAACATTTAATTAAACCACATAATGAAACTGTTAAAACACAATTATTAAAATTACATCCATTACCAATTACTGCATTACATAATAAACAAATTGAAAAAATTTATAATAAATTTTCATATTTTAATCCAATGCAAACAATGACATTTCATACATTATATAATTCAAATACTAGTGTATTTGTTGGTTCACCAACTGGATCAGGTAAAACTGTTGTTGCAGAATTAGCAATTTGGCATGCATTTAATGAATTTCCTGGATCAAAGATTGTTTATATTGCACCAATGAAAGCATTAGTTAGAGAAAGAGTTGATGATTGGAGAGAAAGAATTTGTTTAAATTCAAATCATAAAATTGTTGAATTAACTGGTGATTCGTTACCTGGTATTCAAGAAGTTAGAGAAGCTGATATAATTATTACAACACCAGAAAAATTTGATGGTATTTCACGTAATTGGCAAAGTAGAAAATTTGTTCAACAAATTTCATTAGTAATTATGGATGAAATTCATTTATTAGCAAGTGATAGAGGTCCAATTTTAGAAATTATTGTTAGTAGAATGAATTATATTTCATCATTTACAAAGAATCCAATTAGATTATTAGGATTATCAACAGCGGTTTCAAATGCAATGGATATGGCAAGTTGGTTAGGTGTTAAAGAAGGATTATTTAATTTTCCACAAAGTGTTAGACCTGTACCATTAAAAATGTATATTGATGGATTTCCTGATAATTTAGCATTTTGTCCATTAATGAAAACAATGAATAAACCGGCATTTATGGCAATTAAACAACATTCACCAACAAAACCAGTATTAATTTTTGTTGCATCAAGAAGACAAACTAGATTAACTGCATTAGATATAATTCATTTATGTGGTATGGAAGAAAATCCTAGAAGATTTCTTAAAATTGAAGAAAATGAATTAACACCATATATTAATAAAGTTAAAGATGATACATTAAAATTATCATTACAATTTGGTATTGGATTACATCATGCTGGTTTAATTGAAAGTGATAGACAAATTTCACATAAATTATTTGAACAAAATAAAATTCAAATTTTAATTGCTACATCAACATTAGCTTGGGGTGTTAATTTACCAGCACATTTAGTTATTATTAAAGGTACACAATTTTTTGATGCTAAAATTGAAGGTTATAAAGATATGGATTTAACTGATATTTTACAAATGATGGGTAGAGCTGGTAGGCCAGCATTTGATACAAGTGGTATTGCGATGGTATTTACAAAAGAATCTAAAAAGACATTTTATAAACATTTTTTAAATGTTGGATTTCCAGTTGAATCATCATTACATAAGGTAATGGATAATCATATTGGTGCAGAAATTTCATCAGGTACAATTAAAACGAGGCAAGAAGCAATGGATTTTTTAACTTGGACATTTCTTTATAGAAGAGCTCATAATAATCCAACATATTATGGTATTGAAGATATATCACAAGATGGTATTAGTTTATATTTAAGTGGATTAATTGATAAAGTAATTGATAATTTAATTGAATCTAAATGTTTAATTTCAACAGGTGAAAAATTAGAAGGTACACCATTTTTACAAATTTCATCATATTATTATTTATCACATAAAACAATTGGAAATTTATTAAATAAAGTTTTACCAAATGGTAGTTTTAGACAATGTTTAAGATGGTTATGTGAAGCAAGTGAATATGATGAATTACCAACTAGGCATGGTGAAGAATTAATTAATATGGAGATGTCACAAGAGATGAGATATTCAGCTGATGATTTAGAAGATTATGAATTTATCTGGGATCCACATATTAAAGCATTTTTATTATTACAAGCATATATGAGTAGAATTGAATTACCAATTGCAGATTATGCACAAGATACAGTATCTGTATTAGATCAAAGTTTACGTATATTACAAGCATATATTGATGCTACATCAGAAATGAAATTTTTATCAACGACATTAAATTTTATTAAATTAATGCAATGTATTAAACAAGGATGTTGGTTTGATGATAATTTTGTTTATTCATTACCTGGATTAAAGATGAGAAAAGTGAATAAATCAGTAGAATTATTTGATAATGATGGTAGTGAATTTTTATTTGATATTAATAATAATGATAATGAAAGTGATATTACAATTAAAGGATTAAATGAATTTAAGAATAAACCAAATGGAATAAATAAATTAATTAATAAATTGAAAGTTGATAAAAGAAAGAAGGAAGAATTTATTAAAGTTATTAATACATTACCAACTGGTAAATTTCAAATTTTAAAACAAGAGAATTTAGAAGAATTAGAAATTGAATTAATTCATGAGAATGCAATGTATCGTAAAGATTATAGAATTTATGCACCAAAATTTTCCAAACCACAAAGAGAGACATGGTTTGTCATAATGTGTAATTTAGAAACTGATCAATTATATGCGATTAAAAGGGAATCACCGAAGAGATCATCTGGTGGTATTGATAAAGTTCAATGTAAGTTGAAAGTTCCTGCAGAACTCCGAGGCAGGGAAGTGGATGTGCTTGTTGTGAGTGACTTTACTGACTTGACATACCGGGGAAGAGAAACGTTGCAGCAGTAGGAATTGCCTAATTAGGCAGCTCCCCCGGTCGGTGCGCCGATACGAAAATTGTTATATTAATTAGACACATGTCATGTGCCACACAAACATTATTTCGAGGTATTTAAGGTGGCATGAATCCAATGGAATACGATAGAATGAAATATGCAATGCATGGTTTTAGTACTGATTAGAGATTTACCACCATCTATTTGTATATAATCTTATATATATATATAATCTGATATTATACGTTGTTCGAAATGTCAAATGAACCATTGGTTGAACAAAATAGGGGAGGAAAGGGTGGTAGTAGCGGTGATAATAATAAAAGGCATATCCCACCATTTGATGAAACTGTCAATATTATCCATTGTTGTTTAAGTATAAATTCTACAAGTATCTATACGTATGATAATTTAGATATTAATAATAAAAATAATAATTTAAATTATGTTGAATTAATTACGCAAAAATTAGGTGAAATTAATGAAATTCAAGAAGATAGAATGGATCATATTAATTTAAATAAAAGTATCTTAGTTAATAATAATAAAAAAAATTTAAATTTAATGCTTTATTATAAAAAAAATTTATTAGATAATAATGATTTAATTACAATAGTTATATTATGTAGTGATCAAATGATGAGTAGTTTTGTTCATAATTTATTAGAAAAAATTATGAATGAATATATTAATGATTATTATAAAATAAATAAACAATTTGAATTTAAACTTCGAATGAAAGAAATTATTGAATTAGAAGAATTACAATTAATTAAGTTAATTGAAAATTATGGATCAATTGAAGGTGAAATTTCTCAAGTTAGAGAAATTATGAATAATAATATTGATAAAATTTTACAAAGGGGTGAAAATTTAGAAAATTTAATTAATAAAACATCAAATTTAAATACAAATTCAAATTCATTTAGAAGGCGAACAACGAGTATTAAAAGGAAAATGATTTGGTCAAATTTCAAATTTATTTTCATTTTTAGTTTAATATTATTAATTATAATTTATGTTTTATTAGGTATTGAATGTGGGATACCATTTTATAGTCGATGTATTCATCCATCGAAGCCAAATCAACCATCAAACGATGATTTTTAAATACAAAATTATTTAAAGAATAAATAGAAGTAAATAGATTTGATTAATGTTAATTTTCGTTTTCATCTTCCTTTGTAGCATCTTGATCTTCATAATCATCATCATCTTGTCTTTCTTTATTTTCTATAGTTTCAGTATTACCTTCTAGTTCACGTTGTTCAAGTTCTAATTGAGAAGGACCATGCCTTATTGAATTTTCTTCTTCTTCTCCTTCTTCTTCTTCTCCTTCTACTTCTTCTCCTTCTACTTCTTCTTCTTCACCTTCTCCTTCGTCTCCTTCTTCTTCTCCAGTTTCTTCATCACTATGAACTAATTCTGGATTATCATTATTTTGTTTAGTATGAATATTATGTATTGAAGAATCATTATCAGACATTGTATCATCTAAATCTAATTTTAATCTTTTATTCTTATCCAGATTGTCATCGTCATCAACAATATCATCATTTATATCAATAATTGGCTTTGATTTGGCTTTTAATTTAGCGAGTTTTTTAGATTCTTTACGTTTATTAAATTTATCTAATTCGATATTAATTAAATCAATAAAATTATTAAAACCAACTTGAATTAAAGCATTAATTATATCATCAGAATTTACAACTTTCCTATTTTGAAATTTAACAATTTGCTTTGCATGATGATAAATGAAATTAATAAATAAAATACTTGACCTTTGAATGATTATTTGAGTATCTTTTGCTAATAAAAAATTTGAATTAAATTGCTTTTGTAATGCTTGTTTGGAAATTTTATTAATTGTTGATTTTGGGAATAAAAAATTATCAATTGATAGATGTTCATTTAACAAAACTGTATCAAAATTGGATTCTTGTTCGTCCTTTCTCCATCCTTTAGCTGGCATGTTGGTGGTGGTGGTGTGGTGTGGTGGTGTTATAAGATAATAAAGGAAAAAGCTCAGTAAAAGCTCAGCTAAAAACAGCCAACTAATCAACCAACTAATCAACCAGCTAACAACTGGGAAACGCGTTAATTGGAAAACCAGAGCAGCAACGGGCGCAGTGTCGTGGCGTGACAGGCGCTGTGTGGTGCTGTGCTGTGCTCCCGGAGAAAAGAACAAAACCCACGGAAATAGAAAAAGCCAACACAAACTAATTACTAATGGCTAGTCCCGCTATTCCCGCGTTCATTATTGGACGCACACCGAGGCTCGGTCTCGGCGGACGGAGCTTATAGCCTCGGAGAACGGGGTTAACCCGACTGACTAATGGGACACAATACACAATACACAATAGCTGAAAATAAACATGAAAAATGTTGATGTCTTCGGCTGGTTGCCATTACGGAAGTATTTTATTCTATTTTGAATGAATGAATGAATGAATGAATAAATAAATAAAAGAATACGTCTGCTTTCTCTTTGGCTTTTCCATCTCCTTCACTTCTTCTTGCTTGCAGATTACTTCACCAAAGCCTCATACATATAAAACACCACTATGTTTCAAAAATCTTCAACAAAGCAAGATTCGAAAAATTATTCACAATTACAACCTACAACAAAACTTAAAAGATCATCCAGTATATTGAATAGATTAATAAGAAGAAGTTCAAATAATTCTCAATATTCAATAAATACAAAACCAGTATCACAAAAAATAATATCAAATCAATTTGAACCATCTTCACCAGCAATTTCAGCAAATTCTCAATTCTCAACATATTCTAATAATACAACTTCTTCTTCTGAGTCTTTAATAAATAATAATCAATCCAATGAAAAATTACCTTTACATTGGGAACTTAGATATGATACTATTTTATGTCAGTTTTATTATTTAAATACAAATGATAATACCGTTCAATTTGATTCTCCATTAGAAGTTTTAAAACGTTGATATAATAAAAATATTATTATTAATACATAACTTTACGCAATCTATCTATACTTTTTAATGACCTTTTAATTACAAATTCCTTCCGTTACTAATGCTTTTTTCATGATTAAATAATCCATTTATATACAATATATAATGATAATATATATACCTAATAAAATAATTTCACCCTTTTCCTAATTAAATAGGTAATGTTGCCTCTCTTAACCACTTAATTGCTTCAAAATCTTTAACATTTTCTAAATCAGATTTTAAATTTTGATAAACATTTTCATGATATTTATTAATCCAATTAATTTGTTCAATTGTTAAATATTTAGTATCAATTAATTCTTTACAAAATGGAACTAATGTCAAATAATCAAATTTTAAATTATCTTCTCCATCTTCATCTTCATCATTAATAACAAGTAAATCACTTTCAATTCTAATTCCATATTCACCATCTTTATAATATCCTGGTTCATCACTAATAAAATTTCCAATTTCTAATGGTTTATAATTATATGATGTTTCACTTGGACTTAATCCACATGGTCCTGCATGAACACAAATATAATTATCAATTCCATGTCCGGTACCATGACCATAATTCATACCATATTTAAGTAATGGTTTCCTACCTAAACTATCAATATAATATGATGATGTACCAAATTTAAATTTTAACATTGCAATATTTAAATGTCCATTAAGTACTAATGAATAAGATTTTTTAATTTCTTTATTAACATTTTTATCTTTAAAAGTATAAATTGTTCTAGTAATATCTGTTGTACCTTCAAAATATTGTCCACCTGAATCAATTAATAATATATTATTCATTTCAATTTCTTTAAAATTATTTAAATTTGGTTCATAATGTACAATTGCTGAATTTGATCCTGTTGCAACAATTGTTTGAAAACTTAATCCTTTAAATTTTAATGATTGTTTCCTAAATTCATAAAGTTTATCAACAATATCTAATTCTGTTAATAATTCTTTATTATTTTTATTATTAAACCAACTTAATAATCTAATAATTGCTAAACTATCAATTTTTTGTGATTCTTTTAAATTTTTAATCTCAATTTCATTTTTAATACCTTTTAATTCTGTTAAAATTGATCTAAATTTAATTTCATAAATTGATGGTATATTAATATAAATTGAATAACTTGAATTTAATTCAAGACAAATTTTATTATAATTATTTGTTTTATTATTATTATTATTATTATTATTATTATTTGTAATAGCTGGTAAATCATCCCAAATTTCATTATATGATTTAATAATTATATTTAAATCATTTAAATATTCAATAATTTCATTATTTAATTTCTTTTTATCTAAATAAATTATAATTTTATCATGATAAATTATTGTATAACAAAAAAATACTGGATTAAATATAATATCATTACCACGTAAATTTAATAACCAAGAAATTGAATCTAACATATTTGAAATATAAACAAAACATTTTTCAAATTTCATTATTTCACGTAATCTTTTAATTTTAAATTTTGTTAATTCACCATTATATTTAAATGGAAATAAAATTAATTTATTATTTAAATTTTTTGGTAAATTATCTCTAATTTTATCAATTAAATTAAATTCTAAATCAGTTAAAAATTTAATATTATTTTCATAACATTTAAATTTTAATTTATCACCTAAATCCCATGAAATTAATCTTGGATCAACTGAAATATTACCAAAATTTTTAAATTTATTCATTTCATAAATTGTTTCATTAATCATCCAATCAATCCAATTTGGATATCCTTCTACACCTTGCTTTAATAAAATCCAATTAGAATCAAGCTGTTCTTCAGCTTGTAAAAAATATCTTGAATCTGTTGATAATACAGCTTTATTTAATGTAACAATTGCAATACCTGATGATCCAGTAAATCCACTAATAAATTCTCTACGTTGATCTTTAATTGATGTATATTCACTTTGATGTTCATCTTCTGATGGTATAATATATGTTGAAATATTATTTAATTTCATTAATAATCTTAATTTTCCTAATCTTTTACTTGAATTAAATTGTTTAAAAATTTTTAAATTCATTGATTTAATATCTTCATTTGATTCAGTATATTCTTCCAGTCCCAGAAATGATTTAATTGTTGAAATACATGAAGTTTTATAATCTGGTGAATCTAATAATTGTATCTTTTCTTCTTTCATTGTGTTTGTTTGTTTAATTATTTAAGATCACAACAAAATTCTAATCAAACAGATAAAAAAGAATGTTATCTAATCTAATCTAATCTAACGTCAAACATCGGATCTACGTCGTCCATCACCAATTGAGAGAAAGCAGGCTGTGCAGCATCACGATTTTTTGAAGTCATGCGGAGTACGTAATCGATGATTCAATTCAGTGAGTATTTTATTTTTATATTTTTTGAGTGTTATAAAAGTATAGAAAGCTATAAAAAGTGTTAATAGAAAGAAAAATTGTAAATGCAAAAAAGGTAAAAGATTAAAGATAAAATTTTATAAAGTGTCAATGTAAAAAAAACGTCAGGAAATTATAATAAAACTAACCATTTAGTAGTTCTAGTGTTGTTGTTTGTAATAAATTTAAAAATTTGGTATGCTTTTTCATCCTCTTCTTCATCTTCTTCATTAATAACTTCTGGAATTGGAGAAAAAACAGTTACTTTGTGTTTGACAATAGTGAGATTTAATAATTCGATATCGGCTTCATATTCTTCTTCATCTTCTTCGGTTGTATTATCTGCAGATAATTCTGGAGTTGGGACTTCTTCTGTAGTATTACCATTTTCAGATGCAGTTTCAGAAATAACATCTTCTAAGTTATCACATTCAATTAAGACTTCAGTTTCTGGAAGATAGTCACATAATTTGACAATGCTTGGAATTTCAAACTCTAAATGAAATAATAAATTAAGTCCAAAATCATCCACTTCATCCATCCAAGAAGTAATATTTTTAGTAGCAAATAACCAAGATAAATCACAATCTTCATAATCATTAACTTCTTCTTCAGCTGGAAATAACCAAGATAAATCACAATCTTCATAATCATCTGCTTTATCTTCAACTTCAGCAGGGAATAAGCAGGATAAATCACAATCAGCAAACTCTTCATCTTCTTCAACCTTATCAGAGACACTGATATCCGGTGCAAATAACCAAGTTAAATCACATTCATCATACTTATGTTCTTCTTCATCAAGTGCAATCATACATTCAATACCAAATGATTCAGTCATCTCAATCCAAGATGAAGCATCAATTTGGATTTTAGTTGGAGCAAATAACCAAGCTAAATCATAATCATCATATTTATGTTCTTCAACATCTCTAATAAACATTAAATCAATGTCAAATGCATCAGTAATTTCCATCCATGGAATTGGTTTATTCAAATGAAATAACCATTTAAATAAAGCTGCTAATGCTTTATTTTCTTTTTTTTCAACATCAAATAATAAATCGATATTGAAAGTGTCAACTTCATCCATCCATGAATCAGCAGAATATGGAACCTTTGCTGAGATTGGAGCAGCGACAATAGTCTTGATATTAGTAGGAGCAGAGTAAGAATTGACAGTGTCAATGAAAATTGGATCATTAATACCAGTTAGTGCGATACCCCATTTCATTGAAGTGGAAAACAAATCAACAGATTGTGCTGCACAAACTAACTTTGGAATAATCATACTAACCAAATCTTTGTACTTAAAAGCAGCAATGGTTTTTTTGGTGACTAAAGCCTTGATAGTAACTTGGTTAAAATGATTGATTTCCAAGTCGTACATGTTTAAAAAGTAGTTGATGGCAATGTTGGTAGTAGCAATGGAAGTAATTTTGTTAACAGAGTTCATTTTTTTAAGTTAAAAGTTGTTAAAAGTTGTTAAGATTTTTAATTTCTCGTTAAGCACAGGTGAAAAAGCGGTGGTTAAAGATAGAGAAGGAAAGAAAAAATAAAAAAAGTAAGTAAAATAAGTAAAATAGAGGAAGAAAGAAGTGAAGGTTAGAAGAAATGAAATATTTCTAAAATTTGGAAAAGAGGCCTTCTTTTATATTATTTGGTTTTTAGCAAAACCAGTTGTCTTGAAATCATCAAAGTCATGCAAATATTGCAAATATCAGAATATAAAACAGATCGAGAGTTTGCACTTCCTAAAAAGGCAATTAATACAGACCATGGGGCGGGAATACGGAGTGATTCATGTAGCGACACTATATAAATAAAATTTTTAAAAAATGATAAACTTTTTTAAATTATATAATTAATTTAATAGAAATACTGATTATATAAAGTATAGGTATGATATTAAAGTTAATAAACGAATCATTTAATAAATGAATGAATGGGTAAATGAATAAAGCTATAAAAGTAGTTAAAGATAAAAAAAAACTCATACCTTTTCTGTAGGATCATCATTATCATTTAATGTTGAATCTGCTAATTGATGAATATTATTATTATTATT
The DNA here is from genome assembly GCA_030574395.1 of Pichia californica. Lineage (NCBI taxonomy): Eukaryota > Fungi > Ascomycota > Pichiomycetes > Pichiales > Pichiaceae > Pichia > Pichia californica. The sequence continues at coordinate 81,819 of JAJMEW010000172.1, forward strand.
ATTGTTGTTATTATTAATATTAATATTATCATCAATTGAATTATCATTTTCAAAACCATTTATATCAAAGAAATTTCTTCTAACTTCAACATAATCATAAGCAAATTCACCAATTTGATTTTCATCCATACCAACTTCTTCACCTTCTTCATCAGTACGTAATTTACAATAAGGTAATTTATCAATAACATAACAAAGTAAAGCAGTTACAACCATGCAATAACCAATTACTGCACCGATATAAGCTAATTGTTTATACATTTGTTTCCAATTATGATTAATCCAACCACCAGGATGAACTGTATACCCATCATAACCCAAAACATAATCAGCAGCAAAGATTGCATTAAAGAATAAACCAATTACACCAGCAATTCCATGTTCAGCTAAAACATCTAAAGCATCATCAACTTTAAACCAAACTTTAAAAATAGTTGCAAAATTACAAATAAAACCAGAAACAATACCTAAAATGATTGAAGCCCATAAAGGTATAACACCAGAAGTTGGAGTTGCAGCTACTAAACCTGAAATTATACCAGAGCATAAACCAACAGTTGACCAATGATTTGTTCTATAAAAATCTAATAAAACCCAAGTAAAACCACCAAAAGCTGCGCATAAATTTGAATTCATAATTGCATAAACTGATTTTAAAGAAGGGTTAATACAAGTTAAACCATTAAATCCTAACCAACCAAACCAAAGTAACATTGTACCTATTGTAACCATTGAAACATTATGAGGTCTAAAATTAATCATTAAATGTTCTTTTCTTTGACCTAAAAAATAAGAAATTACAAAACCTGAGAATCCAGATAAGATTTCAACTGGTCCACCACCAGCATAATCTAAAACCCCCCATTTATAAGCCCAACCTGAAGAATTCCAAATCCAACAAGTTACAGGACAATAAACTAAAGTTAACCAACAAAAAGTGAAAGGTATAAAAGGTAAGATTCTACCACGTTCACAAATTGCACCGATATAAATACAAGCAGTTATTGAAGAGAACATACCTTGAAAATTTGCGAATGCTAATTCAGGTATAAATAAATTATTTGAAATTGAATAAGAATTTTCTAAATTTTGATAACCAAAATTATGTAAATTACCAATAAATTTATTTTTTGCAGTTGAAGAAAATGCTAATGAATAACCCCAAAAATACCATTGAAATATTGAAATTAAAAGTATGAAAAATACAGAGAATATCATATGAAGAGCTGATTTTCTTCTTGCTAAACCTGAATAAAGGTAAGCTAAACCAAAGCACATTATAAGTACTAAACAAGTACCTAAAATCAGTGATAAAATTGTTGTTGAGTCATAATTAGCTGAATTCCAAACATGAGTATTAATATCTTCCATTGTATATGAACATAACAAGGAATGTATAATAGCGTGGGTGTATATAGTAGGATAGTAGGATAGTAGGATGTATTAGGTTAAAAGAAGATAAGTGTGATTGATTATAATACTACATTATTATCAAGTGTGTATTCAAGCTATATAGTAGCTAGACTATTATACTCCAGAACAAAAAAAAGTAAAAAAAATAATCTGTCATCTGTCACTGTCGATGTGTCAATCTGAAATTTGACAGCAGCAGCAGCAGCAGCAGCAGCAGCAGCAGCGGCAGAAGCGGCGGGTGCGTTCTAGCGCCAAATCATTGTCTTCTAGAAAAACTCAATGAGCTGTAGCTCAGAACTGTCCTTGCCATGGTTGTGGTTCGCGTACTTGCCGTACTCGTCGTATATGGCAGCAAGGAGCCACCCGTGCACCTGCTTACGTAGCAGCGCAACAAGCACGCCCACCCTGTGTCTGCCCTTGTTGGAGTGGATTAGGATTGGTCTGTTGCTGGGGCAGGTCACCACATCAATCAAGTAGGACAACTGGTTGTATTCCAGTTGTGAGAAGCTGTTTGTGTCTGGTTTCAACGTCAATGGTATGTGTATGAACTGCAAACCATCTTGATCCTTAATCCAACGGTAGTACTCCCAGTCGTTTGTTTTGTCACCAACATAGACGATTGTGCGCAAGTTCAACGACTCGAGAAAGCAGTAGTTGGCACTCTGGGGATGGCCCGACCGGTAGATGTCACTCTCCACAACACCGAAGTTGAGCGGTGGGAAGTAGCGTGGGCTTCTGGCGAGGATTTTGAGGCTTTTGTAGTGCACGTGCGGGTGTGGCGCAGCAGCGGTGTGGGGCGCAGCAGCAGCGGTGTCACGTGCCAGCGTTCCTGGCGATGTGGCGAGTTGCAACATTTCAAGTTGTGAGTTTAGCAGTTCGTCGTCTTGCACTCCTGCACTTGCTGGCACTGCTGGCACTGCTGGTACTGCTGGTTCACGCTTCCCCTCCTCGTATCGTCTGAGCTGCTGTAAGATCTCTTCTCCCTGTGTAGGCATACTATCCCTGCTTGTTGTTTGAACCAAGGAATCAAACAGGACAAGAAAGATAGTAAACTGCTAATTTATCTGTCAACATAGTCAACAATCAGTTGATCAAACAACAAAGTTCTAGCAATTGGCAATCTCAGCTTCGCGGCAGCAACAACAAACAACAAACAACCCTTGATTTACTTCAATTACTTCTTCACTGCTTTATTTCTGTTTAGTTGATTCACTCTTTCTTCTGTTCAACTGCCATTATCCACCAAACAACACCTATGACACTTAAGATGATTAGGTTTTACTTCATTTTGATATTCTCTTCACTTATCCCATTCTCATTTCAATCAGATTCTTCATCATCTTCATCATCATCATCATCCTTTTTATCAAAGTTCCAAAATTCACTTTGGAATTCAAAACATACTTTTCAAGATGGCGATGTAGTTGATCTTTTAGTTAACACAGCAACTTCTTCACTTATAGATCAACCTTATGCTTATTATAAATTACCATTCATTTGTCCAAATTCAAATAATGCAAAACCAGTCCATTTATCATTATCTGAAATTATTAATGGTGATAGATATTGGCAATCTGATTATAAATTAATTTTTAATAAAGATGAACCTTGTATGAGAATTTGTGATAGAATTATTCATTCAAAAAATATTGAAAATACTAAAAAAATTATTCAAAATGATTATATTGCAAATTGGGTAATTGATGGTATACCTGCATCAACAACTTTTGTAACTGATGATGGTATTTCTTCACCAAAAAAATATTATATACCTGGTTTTAGTCTTGGTTATGAAGAAAATGGTGATTATTATTTAAATAATCATTTAATGATGGTAATTAGATTTCATAAAGAATTCGAAAATCCAAATAGATATTCAATTGTTGGAGTTGAAATTTATCCAAAATCTGTATCTGATTATCATTGCCCAGGTGCTTCAAAAAATTATGAAAAATTAAAATTAGATATTAATGCAGAATCTCAATTATTACCATTTACTTATTCAATTTATTGGAGAGAAGATTTCGATATTGATCATAGTTCACGTTGGAAAATGTATATTGATCCAAATTCAATTGATTCAAATGGTAAAATTATTGATAATTATAATAATAATAATAATCTTTCAAAAACAATTCATTGGGTTTCATTAATTAATTCTTTTGTAATTTTATCAGTTGTTTCAATTATTGTTGCTTTCATAATTTTATCTTTATTTCGTTCAACTGAAAATTCAAATTTAAATTTAATTGCTCAAAATTCTTTTATTAAACCAAATTTCTTAATTTTATTATCAATTTTATCTGGTTCAGGTATTCAATTAATTTTTACTTTATTAGGTTCTGGTTTATTATCTTTTCTCTTTTTCAGAAATAATTCTTTTAATCAAGATACAACAATTTTATCTTTAATAATTGCAGTTTTAATAATTGGTGGATTTTTTGCTGGTTTTTCTTCAATTCAATTTTTTAAAATTTTTAATGATAATAATTCAAAAATTGATAATAGTAATTCAAAAATTGATAATAATATTTCAATCAAAAATACAATTTTAATTTCTTCATTATCAGGAAGTTTCTTAATCTCATTAATTTTAATTATAATTGTTATTACAAATTCATTGATTTATGATTCAGATTCTCCAAGATCAATTAAATTTAGTAATTTTATCTTTTTATTTTTATTATACACAATATTTCAAATTCCAATATCTGTAATTGGTGGTATTAGTTCACGAAATTTTAATTTATTAAATAAAATTTTAAAAAATTATTTATCACAATCAATTTCTTCTTATAATAATCAATATCAATTACCTTCAACTCCTCCATCACCAATAAAAGGTAATATTAATAATAATAAAATTGTTTCAACTCCCATTTATTTAAAACTCCCATTTTCATTATTCATTTTTGGTGCTTGTCCATGTTCAATTGTATTTATTGAATCAAAATTTCTTTATTCAACTTTATTATCAACAAATCAATCATTTTCAACATCAAATTATATTTATGGATTTATTATATCAGCTGCATTTTTATTATTAATTATAATGATTGAAATTGGTATTATAACATGTTATTTAAGATTATTAAAATTTAATTCAAAATTTAATTGGCAATGGTGGATCTTTTTAACTTGTTCATTCTCAATTTGGATTTATTTAATTTTATTATCAATTTATCATTTAATTTTTAAAATGAAAATTATTGATACTGGTTCTCCAATACTTTATATGGTTTATTCAACAATTATGAATTCAATCATTTCAATTGCATGTGGTTCATTAGCTTTATGGAGTGCAACAATATTTGTTTATATCGTTGTTTTTACTTCAGGTAGAAAGAAAGATTAAATAAGACAATTTATTGTATTCTTTATTTAAATATCATTCCCCTTTTCATTATTATTCATTGTAAATCTTTATACTGTTTATAAAAATAGTAATAGTAATAATAATAATAATAATATACACATTTAAATTAAATTAAAAATATAATTAATTTATCCAGACTTGATATAAGCTCTATTCAAGTTATAAATTTCACGACATAAGACATACCAATCAACTTCACGAATTGCATTAGGAGAATTACTAATAACATCATATTCTTTCTTTAAACCTCTTAATTTTTTAATATCTTCATCATCATCTTCTTCTTCTTCTTCTTCATCTTCATCTTCATAATCTTCCATTTCATCTTCATCTTCTACTTCACTTTCAAGTACAAAATTTGATTCATTTTCCTTCTCTTCACAAATTGATCCAATAATTTTCATCCTATTAATACCATTAAGATTCATTAAACAACTTCCATTAACACTACTCATACTATTTCCTCTTGTAGTTGATGAAATTGAAGATCTTTCACTTTTAACAACTCTATTAGTAAATATAGTAGATGTATTAGATGACATACTATCATTTCTAATACTTACAACATCAGATGATATAAAACCTATATCATCATATTCTTCATCATATTCTTCATCTTCAACTATATCATCATATTCTTCATCATTTACCTTTTTATTAATCAAATAATTTTTATTTTTATCTTGTACCTTTTTATCTTGATTTTTATCTTGTATCTTTTTATTTTTATTTTGTATCTTTTTATTTTTATTTTTATTTTTTTTATTTAAATAATTTTCTTCCCATTTAAATAATTCATACATTAATTTTAAATTTGGTTGAATAATTACATTAAGTCTTCTAACACGTACATACATATATGAACGAGCTAAACTTAATTTTAACCTTTTCATAACTTCAGCAATACAAACAGTTGCAGATCTTGAAACTCCAACTTGACAATGAACTAAAACTTTACAATTATTTTCATAACATTCATTTATAAATAATAATGTATTATCAATTGTTTCAATTAATGTACCAATTCCATCATCATTAATATTTGGTAATATTAACATTTTTTTAACATTCATTTCATATCCTGATAATTCATCAAATTGACCTTCATTAAATGAAATTATTTCACTACCAAAATTATTAATTTCCTTTTTATGTTTAAAATTTTCATACCATGAAATTTTTTCACCAACACTAACAATATAATTAATATTTAATCTTGATAATAATGGAATTGAACTTGCATGAGTTAAAGATCCAAGATATAAATGTTTTAATATCCTTGATGGTAATGATCCTTGAACTTCACTAAAACATCCTTCAATTTCAGGTTTAATATAATTTTTACTCCCACATCTTTTAAAAATTTCATTTGTTTTAATTAAATTATTATTATTAATAATTGGCCTTGGTTGTGATGGTTGAATATTTTGTGAACCCCTAAATTGAACAATATGATGACCAGTATTTGTAATAAATGATGATGAATTATTACTAAATGAATTATTTACTCCAAAACTGGATCCAACAGATCCAACGGAATTATTGCGCTTTTTGGGCATTAATAATAATGATCTAAGAGATTCATTTTTATATTCAAATTCAAAATTTTCATTATTTTCATTTGGCCTTTTTAATGGTGAAAATTTATTCATTATAGTTTCTAATTTTAATAATAAAATATAATCTGTTTTAAAAATGAAAAATGGTCTTCCATAATTATTATGTAATTTTAAAATTGCTTCATCTAAACAAATATCTTCAGAATACATTAAATAACATAATACTAATAATGAAGATTCTGTATATCCATCAGAACAATAAATTAAACCTGGAAATTTATTATCACAAATATAATAACAAAATTTACAAATATTTATAATTGACATAATATCTGAATCTGACATATCTGCTAGTGATAAAGATCCTGATGGTGGGAATTCAATATTAATAAAATCACAATCTTTAAAATTTTCATAAATTAATTTTAATTGATCTAATGTTGGTATATGTGCACCTTCAACACATTTAATATAAAATTTCCAAATAATTCTTGGAAATGTAATTAATAATTTATCAAAATCTTCAGAATTCATTTTATTATTAAAATCTTTTTTAGTTAATTTTACAATTGTATTTTTAGAATTACAATAAAGTGGATAATTTGATTGTAATTTAATAATTTTATTAATTTCATCATTTGAAATTGATTCAATATTTTTACCATTACTTAATTGAATTTGTAAACATTCATAATCAGTTATATTACCTAACCAAATATTACCTGGTAATGGAGTTGCAGTTGACATTTTAGAAATTTCTAATCTTTCCCTATATAAATAATTTGAATCCCAATTATTAAATACATTAATATCATATTTTGAACATAATTCATCATCTCTTTTTAAAGATTTTGAATCATCAAGAATTGGAATTGATAATAAATTTGATTCAATTAAAGATTCTTTATTTGGATTATTAAATATAAATGTATTATATTTTTTCCCATTTAATAATAATAATAAATCATTAGATTTAGATTTATTTTTGTTATTAATAATTTCAGGATGTTGAATTTGATAAACAATTTGTGCAATATGTAATAATCTTGATAAATTAATACATTTACATTTATTATTAATAAATGAATTACCTTTATGATTCATATTAAATTTATGATCTTCATCATTAAAACAATAAACAATAAAATCAGAAATATTACTAATTTTTGATACTTGAATATGAAAATTTCTTAAATTTATACCAATTTCAGGATCTAAATTTTTAAAAACTGGTATTAATTGAGTTATTATACAATCAGTTATTATTGTTTCAGGATGATAAAATTTAAATACTTCATTAGGTAATATACCTTGTAAATAAATTTCTAAATTAACAATATTAGAATATGAAATTAAAATATCTTCTGCTGATACAGTACCTTTAATCAAACCAGTTGATTCATTTATAATACTTGTAAAATTAGGTGATATTTCACCATTTGTATTACAAGATCGAATTGGCATAAGAAATCTTGCATTTGGAGTTTGTGTTAGTTTTGTAATATCATCCATTTGTTCTTCTTCTTCTTCTAAATTATTTTCAGCATCTAATTCTTCTTGTGAATTATTTTCTTGATTTTCATCATCATCATCATCATCATCATCACATGTAATATTTGAATCATCAAGTGATGTTGGTTTATCAAAAGTTATAACTTTAGTGGATTTATCATTATTTGGATTAATACTATTACTTAAAAAGCTTATTTGTCCATAATTTAATTTATGTATACCATGTAACCAAGGGAATAATTCATCAACATCAGGTAAATTTTTATTATAATTATTAAGTAAAGAATAAATTACTTCATCATTTGATAATAATTTACAATGTATTAAACTAGGTATAAATTTATGATTTTCAAAATAAGTATATTGATAATCAAATGGATTAAACAATTTATTAATAATTTTACTTGTATTAATATTATTTTTTTCATTTATTTTTATCTTTTCTTTAGTTAATTGAATATAATCAAATGTTTCTAATTTATTAGTGTCTATAGGTGTTGAGTTAAATGTTGGAATTATCGTTTCAATTTCTGTTGGCGTAGAAGATGAAGAAACAGGTGTTGCTGTGGATGATTCTGTTGATGTTGATGTTGTTGTGGTTGTTATATTTTGTTTTGATCTAATTAAACTAATTCTTGTCTTTAATTTAGAATTATTATCTAAAGAAGAGCTCATTGCTCTTTTGGAACTTCTTCTAATAGTTAAGTTTCCTTCAACATTTGATAAATCATCAGTAATATCATCATTTTGATCATCGAAAACATCATTATCATCATCATTATCATTATTGTTAATATTTGATGAATTCAATGATTGAGATATTGGAGATCCTCTATTTGGAGTTGTTACTTTATTAATTTTAATATTGTTATTTGAATTATTGATATTAATAGAACAAGGTGGGACTTCAGAACTTGATAAATATGATGAACTTGTTGAACTTACAGACGTAGCCATTTGGGTATAATTAATATTAACATTAGTGTTATTCTGTGATGGTGAAGATATTGAAAGGATCGGGGTATTGGGTGTAGCAGTGAGAACCTTGTCCTCCTCGTTCACTGCCATCGAGTGTTTCTACTAGCTGTTGTTGCCTTGTTGTCTTGTGTTGTCTTGTGAAAGCAGCAGAAACAGGGTTGCAAAGAAGCTGAGCATTTAACCACCAAATCAACAAAACAGCAAATCAGCAAATCAACAAATCACCCCTGAGAGCCACTCTGTGGGAAGTGCGAGTGGCCAGTGCCGAGATAAGGACACTATGGCTCACTATGGCTGCGATGATACATGACAGAGATAAGGCCTGCTATCTGCTATCTGCTATTTTTACTGATTACTTATTACTATTACTTATTATTTACATATAGGTTACACAGATTCACGTTAAATCATTCGTCTCACTCAGAACTTCTCAACAAGAGCAACCAAATACTTCAGAAATTGACGATCCGTATTGGCAACAAGACTCTGCACAATTTCGTTAGATAAATCCATTGGAAATCCAAAATTATTTATAAGAACATTGGAAATTTGCTGACATTTAATTTCATTAAATCCTGTAGGTAAAACTTTATCCTTATTAGCTAATACAGTAGTTGTATTATTAGCATCAGATTTTTTCTTTTGTAATGTATTAGCATCAGGATACTCAAATCCAATATGTGCAATTCCTTTTAATAATCTACATGTTTCTAATGTAACATTATTTCTAAATTGGGCATCTTTTAAAAGATTCTTATTTGCAGCTGGTACTTTGATACCTAATTCAATACTTAATAATATAGAATTATTAATTAATATATCATCAACAAGTTCAAATTTATTATTATCATTTTTAAATTTATCATTAGGATCTAATACAATTCCACTACCAATACCTTGACAAAACATATTTAATATAAGTATAGATAATTTAACAATTGATAAATCCGTTGTTGAATAATTAGATGCATAATTTAAAACCATTTTAATAGTATTAACTAATGTTTCCTTATTTTCATTATTTGTTAACCATAATGAATTTAAATGATCATTTGAAATTGCAATTATCATCGACAGGACAGATCTTTGTAAATCTAATAAATCTCTTTTAATAAATTCATCAGTTACATTATTTAATTCTGTTTCAATCTTATAAAATATCTTATTTAATAATGGTGATAATAATGATTGTAATAATAAATATGTATTAGAATCTTGTGTACTATTATTATTATTGTTATTAATTTGATGTAAAATTTGTGATATAAAATTAATAAAATTAATAATTTCATTGATTTTTAATTTATCAAAATTAATCATTATACATGAAATAAATTTCGATAAAATATCTTGTAATAATTCTTTAACATTATCATTATTATTATTATTATTACCATTTAATATAATATATGATCTTACAATACAAAATTGAATTGCTTCCCTAATTATATTAAAATTAATAAAATTTTCAACTGTTATCATAATGACTTGAGATATTTGATTAATAATATTTAAAAATTTAATATTATTTAAAAATTCAATTTTAATATTTTCAAATCCTTTTAATAAATTACCAATTGAAATTAATGAATGATGAACTTGAATTAAAATATTTAAATTTAAATTTAAATTTGAATTTGATGTAATACCATTTTCAAGATTCAAAAATAATGGTTGTAAAACATTTTCAAAAATTGATAATTTTAAATCTTCATTATTTATAAAAGTTATTAATAATCCAACACTTTCAAATAAATATAATTGATTTTCAAATGATCCAGTTTCTTCAATTAATGAAAGATCTAAATCATTTAATGATGATTCAATTGAATTTGTTAATGATTTATTATTATTTTTATTTTTATTTAAAATAACTTCAAAATTATTAAAATTTAATAATGGTAATAAAGATTTAATTAATTCTTCAATAATATAATCATTAATTTTTGGTTTTGTTAATTTTAAAAATCTATATAATAAATACCATGATCTATATTTAACTTTTTCATTTGAACTAAAAACTCCAAAATTTGAAATAAAAATATTTAAAACTTTCATTAATGTATCATCTTTATTAACATTTTCAACTTGAATATTATTATTTGTAAAAAATGGATAATGTTTTAAAAGTAATTCAAAAAATAATAATTGAATTAATGGATGATTAATTAATATTTGATTTGAATTATTTATTACTTTACATAACATTTCATTAAATACAAAATAAGGTCTTGAATTATTAATCATTGTCTTTGGTAAATTCATAATATTATTTCTTAACATATCACTATAATATGTTAAAACATATAAACCTAATTCAATTGTTCTCCAATCATCTTCATTATCTTTATTATTATTATTATTATCAATATTAATTTTTGAAAATAAAAATTTATTAATACAATTAATAATAACATCTAATGCAAGAGTTTCATTTAATAAAACAATTGAATCTAAAAATACATTTAATTTATTTCTAATTTCATTAAATTGTTCAATTGTTTCATCATCATCACCATCATCATCAGGATCAAATTTTAATTTTAATATTATATTTTCAGATAATGAAGTTAATAAATCATCATTATTTAATAAAGGTAAATTTAAATTTTCATTTGTAATATTTTTTTTTAAAAATAATAAAAAATTTCCAATAAATGGGAAAACTTCTAATGAAATATCATCAAATTCATTTGATAAAAAATTAAAAATTAATGGAAAAATTTCTAAAATTTTACTTGATACTAAATTTTTAAATTCATTATTTGATAATTCATCTGTTGATGCAGTTTCTAATACAATTAATGATTCAATACCAATTTGATTAATTAATTTTGATAATGACATTGCAACATCAAATTCCATAATTTTAGAATTTAAATTTAATTGATTTAAAATTGAACCTAAATTTAAAAAATTAATTAATTCTAATTTTTTAGTTGATGACATTTTTTTATGTAAAATTTCATTAAATGTTGTAGCTGTAACAATTCTTCTTTTTGAATTTTCATTTGAACTTAAAAATTTATAAAGGTATAACATATATTGATCATCTAAAATTAAATTAATTTCAATCCATGAAATAAATGATCCAATACAAATAATTGTATTATTAATAATTTCATTACCTAATTTTGAATTTGATTCATCAAATTTTGATAAAATTAATTTCCAAATATTTGTTAAATCAATCATATCTGTTGCTCTAATTGCATCTTTTAATAAATTATTATGATCTTGAATTGAATTATCCCTTGTAATTGATTGATCACCAATTTCTTGATGAATTACTAATAATGTTCTAATTAAATAATCAGTTGCAATTTCATTAAATGAATTATTATTTGAATTATATGATAAATTTAATAAATCTTTAATTAATGTTGAATAACAATTTAATGTACAATTAACAAATATTAAACCTAAAGTTTTCGAAAGTGCATTCCTTAAAAAAAATGGTTCAATTTTATTTAATGAAATTAAATTATTTAAATATTGGAAAATTATATTTTTAACATTTAATTTATTATCATTTGATAAATAAAATAATTTTTCATTAATAACTTGAAATGCGAAAAATTTAACATTTGAATTTGATGAATCTAATTGTAAAATTTTTAAACAATGTTCCCAACCTTCATCAGATGATTTAATTTGTGTAATAAATGATAATGCTTGATCTTTTAATATTTGATCACTTGATGGATTGTTTGCAATATCAACAGCTTGTTGAATTTGTGCTTCCATATTTTCCCTTTGTTGTTGAATCAATGGAATATTACTTTTAAATAAAAAGATTAGATTTTTTATCTTCTATCTAATTATTTATAATGCTTAAAGGGGGGAAACAAATACGCCACAGGAGAAGGAATTAAATTTTCAAAATGCAGAACGGGGGACTGTGATGGCAAGTACTGGATACGTCGAACAAGCGATGTGTCTATATCTATATATGTGTGTTTATGGTGTTCAAAGCGGGAAATCAAAGATAAAAGTGTTCCCAGTGCCAGGTTCCAACCGTCTTGCGTCTTGTGTCTTGTGTCTTGTTAGCAAAGCTGAAAAATTTCACTGATTTGCCGTTTGCCACACAAACAGACGCTGAGTTTTTTGTTTTGCTTTTTTGTTTTGCTTTTTTGTTTTCTTTGCGTTTTGTTTTCTTTGCGTTTCAAATTTTCTAGCAAAACAATAAAAATAAAAATGAAAAAATGAAAAATACACTGCCATGGTGTTGAAAAAAAGAGGTCGTACCCGGATTCGAACTGGGGTTGTTCGGATCAAAACCGAAAGTGATAACCACTACACTATACAACCTTTTCTAAAAAATTAATTTTACGGTTTATTACCTTCGGTGTTTCACAAAACGTTTCCGCTTTTTCCGTGTCTACAGCTTGCTATATTGATGCTATAGATATAAAACAAAGATAGAAATGTAAGTTTAAATCAAGGCTATACTGTAACATTAAGAATAACAAAAAATAGACTTTCAAAAAAAATTAACGCAAAGAATTTAGAAAGTTAATGTGCTAAAATGAGAAATTATAAAATTATAGCGACAAAATAGTTGAAAAGTTTTTTTGTTGATTACGTAAGGCATCTGAAAAAAAAATATACATAATAAACATAACGTATTTTTTAAGTTTTAATGGAAAATATTTAACACTTTTTCAACAACCAAGAGAAGAGAAAGTTGCTGATTTCCTATTATGAATGAATGAATGATATAGATAGATTGATTACAGATCAAGATGAAATTACTTTTATCACCAAGATTTCAATGGAAGAACTTTTTTTGGAAAATTCTTCTTTGATTTTATAATTTCAAAGCATGATGATAACTATACAATTTCAAAAGATATGTTAAATCAATAGATTCCCATAGATGATTATAGCATATGTGATATAGATTCTACTTTTGTAAAGTGTATATCAAATCATATAAAGACAAAGAATGTTTAACTTGATAAGGGTATTTAAAATATTATAAACCTATAAAATTATTGTTAAATAAATAAATTTAGTACAAAAAAGATTAACTTTGAATCTAGTTTAGACAAAAAACTAGAAACATCCATTATCGTGTGAAAGTCGGAATGACTCGTATTGCATCATCTAGTTCTCCTTTTCAAATAATTGAAAAAGTTAGAGTAGCTAATAAATCAAAGTTCAAGATCATATCAAGAAAGTATTCCAAATTTAGACATAAAGTATGTTGACTTAATGATGAAACATTGTGAATCGTGGTGTTTGAGCTACAAATGTGTATTAGCTCATTCATATTCTATTGAAAGCATACCAGAAGTAACTGAGGAGATGAAAGAAATAGCTAAATTGGTGTCAAGGGAGACTGCGAAACAAGAAGAGCTTCCAGTTACTGAGGAGAATGAGATACAATGTTTGTATCAAAATTTGTTTGTTTCTTTAGAAGAGGCAAGGAATCAAACCTCAAACACTATTGAGCCAGGTGACATTTCAAAGAAGATAAAAAGATTGGAGGATGATTTCAATAAATCGTTCACCATTTTCACTGAATATAATAAAAATCCCCAATATGGATTATTAATGATCACAACTTCAAATAACGAAAGTATGCATAATGCATTAAAAAATCATTATAAAATGAAGATGTGCCCCAATTTGATTGATTTGTTTCAAAAATTACAAAGATAAAGTTAGAATTTTGTCAAAAATAAAATTGAACAAATCGAAAAACATGATAGCTATGTTAACCAGATCAAAATATTGTATTCTATGTCGACACATGCTCTATAAAACTTTATTGTTTAGCTAAAACGCTTAGAAACTTATTGATGGAAAGTAATAACGATGGAGATAGAACGAAACAGGCTGAAGATATATTTTGTGAAAAGCTGAAAACATCTATAAAAGTTTAGTTAGTTGAAAATCTTAATAATGATAATCTTTTGAATCTTTATAGCTTTAAAATTTAGAGATACCGCTTTATATAAATTTGTATTTAAAATCAATTACCGACGTTACTAATAATATAAGGAAAAGAGCTCATTTAATATATATTCTTAATTAATATGAAAATGCTGCGGGTTCATGCTTGCTGCCCACACCAAAGACCAGGGACAGTGTGACAAGAAGACATCTTCCTGTCTGGCAATATAATAGGGCCAAACAATGAACAGACCCTTGTACCAAGTTCCCGTAAAGCAGTGAAAGAACAGTTAACTCAATAAAACTAGTAGTGAAAGAGTTGTTTATTTTCCATTTTCCATCTTCCCTCTCCCGCTCATGGCTTTCTTACTAAAACCATCTGCTCCACGTGATTCATACTAATTTAATTGATTTTTTATTGTTTTTAATTTTAAATCCTTCAATTTGCACATGGAAATGTGTTATACTATATCTTTGTGTGGATATCCATATTGCCAATCAACATATACATATTTCTTCTTTGAAATGTCTTTCAATCATATATATATATATATATACACTAATCAATAAAGATGGGTTGTTGTTGCCGCTCGAAACAAACTTCACATGAAGTTGGAAGTAATACAATAAAGCAAGATAAATTACAAGAAAAGAATAATTATGAAACTCCAGAAGATTTAGTAATTTCTTCTGATCCCGAACATCCTGCTAATTTGATTTGTGAATTATGTAGGATGTTCTATAATAATGGTTGGGTAACAGGTACAGGTGGTGGTATTTCAATTAAAGAAAATGATTTAATTTATTTAGCTCCAAGTGGTGTTCAAAAGGAACGTATGAAACCAGAAAATATGTTTGTAATGTCCTTTAAAACTAAAGAATATATTAGAAAACCATTAACTTTAAAACCTTCTGCTTGTACCCCTTTATTTATGTCTTCTTATACAATGAGAAATGCAGGTGCTTGTATTCATACACATTCTCAAAATGCTGTTATGTGTACTTTATTATTTGATAAAGTATTTGAAATTTCTTCAATTGAACAAATTAAAGCATTACCAAGAATAACAAGTACAGGAAATATGTGGTATTCAGATAAATTGGTTATTCCAATCATTGAAAATACTGAAAGAGAAGAAGAATTAGAATCTTCTTTAAGGATTGCAATTGAAAATTATCCATCTGCTACTGCAGTTTTAGTTAGAAGACATGGTATTTATGTTTGGGGTGAAACTGCTTGGAAAGCTAAAATTTATAATGAAGCAATTGATTATTTATTAGAATTAGGAATCAAAATGAAACAAATGGGCATTCCAACAGTGAAACAAAATTAAATTAAAATTGAGGTATAATTCATTTAATCTTTTATATTATATATATATCTATCTCTATATATATATACATTACTATTTTACAAAATTGTTCTTTTTATAATTATATCTATTCTCTTAATTCCAGCTTTCATCAAATATTCCCTCCTTTCAACGGATTTTTAGTATCCTTTAAATTTTCTGCAAATATATTTGTGTAATCAGTGGAATTTTCTGTATCTTCATCAAACTTACCAACACAAAGAACATCATCTCCTCTAATTACAATACCACCTAAACTTTTCTCTTTACTTGGCTTATCTTTTGAAAATTGACGTTCTTTTGATTTACTTAAAATAACATTAGTATTTTGATCATAACCTTCAAGATTCCCTATATAAAGTTTCCCATCAGCAGTCAAAATCTTAACCTGAGAACCAACAAATTCCCTTAGTGCAGACATGTAACAAACTGCTTGAATGGTATATATATCGATAAAATGTCCATTATTTCCAAGATCTAAGCAAGAAAACCGTAGTGTGTGGCAAGCAATAGTGATAACTTTAATAACGATAGATTTGAGGGAGAAAGAGAAAGAAAAATACAGAGAGCGCTTACGTCAGCAGTCTTCATTTGTTTTAAGAGAAAGAGAAAGAGGCTCAGTCAAAACCAAACCATTATACTACATAAACTCTTTCTTTTGTTGGAGTTAAATGATAATCAAACAACAACA
Source organism: Pichia californica (assembly GCA_030574395.1). NCBI lineage: Eukaryota > Fungi > Ascomycota > Pichiomycetes > Pichiales > Pichiaceae > Pichia > Pichia californica. The sequence goes on from JAJMEW010000172.1 coordinate 98,601, forward strand.
ATCATGTATAACTCATCAGCTACAGAAATTTCAAGTGACTTTGATCCCAATTTACTTGAAACTGATGCTTTTGATAAAAATGAATTGATTATTTGGGCTAGTAAATTAGAGTTAGAAAGTATTGATTACAGATCTACTAGTATGGAATTAATAGAACAATTAAGTAAAGTATCTAAAAAATTAACTGATTCATTAGATATTGTTAATTCACATATCTTTGATCTCAAAATAAACGCTGCAGAAAAGGATAGAAAATATAAAAACTTTATTGAACTTACAGTATCAAATGAATTAGATTCAGTTTATGAGCAAATTTCATCTTTGTCAAATAAAATAAAATCATTACAAAAATCTATTAATCTTTGTAAAAATCAAGATACAGATTTAGATAATTCTAAATTTGAATCATTTATATCTATTCAAACTGAAAAAAATAAATTATTTGAACAAAAGATGAATTTATTAGAAACATTACTTAAAAATCTTCAAAATGAAAATGATCAAATTTATCCTTCAATACAATCTATAAGTAATAAAGATTATAATGAAACATATAAACAAAAAAAATTAAGATCTAAAACATTTTCAAAATCACAAAATTTTGATCTAAGATCGGAAGTAAGAATTCAAACAAAATCAAAGCAACAACCATTAACAAACATTAAAGGGATTAAAAATACAAGAAAAGTATCAAAATCTTACAAGACAGTAAGATCAAACACTTTTACTAGAAAATTGATCTTTGATTAGCTCAATATTATATTCCTTGGAATCAATTAATATTCTATTTTTATCAATATTAAGTTCTAAACCTGAAATTTTATTTTGTAATTCTTCTAATCTGTCATAATAAAGATAATAAATTGGCATGTATCTATCAATAAATTTTTCAACTTCTTCATCAGTCATACCAGAACCTTTTTTTTCAATTAATTCATGTTCTTGTTGTTTTCTCCATGTATAAACATTGTTAATGTCAGATGTTTTAATACAAATAAATATATCAAACATTTTCCATACATCTTCATATTCTTGTAAATTATCATTTATTTCAGAAATTGAATCATTATCAATTGAATTAAATTTAGGACTAAATTTTTTTCTTATACTATGCCATTTATTAATTAAATTTTGATTCTCAGATATTGATGTATAACCATTAAACCAACCTTCAAATATGATTACATCTACAGGTTTATGAATGTTTAACCATGTATCATTAGATTGTCTATCACCTTTACCATTATGAGCTGATTTATCATATATAGGAATTGAAATAGGATAACGACTACTATCATTTGCTATTAAATGTGATATTATATTTAACAATAAAGTTACATCATGAGTACCAGGTAATCCTCTACCTTGAAGTAATATATTATCTTTATATTTAGAACTAACAATTTGTTGTTGTTCATATGTTAAATAAAAATCATCCATAGAGAATTGTATAATATTACATGTATTATAAGATTCTGATAATATATTTTTAATTCTTGATGATGCATATGATTTACCAGAACCTTGTGGGCCTTCAATTCCTACAACAATAGGTTTAGCATTATTTGATTTAAGTTTTGCTTCAATTATTGGTTTTAAAAATTCAACAGTTCTTTCAACGACGTTTGATGTACTCATTGGTTAATTTTCACTATATCATACATCAAGTAAAAACAATCTGGTCAATTAATCAGAGGTCTAAGCCGTTTGTATTAAATAGAAACAAATAAATAATACAAGGAATGTCGGTTTTTTCTTTTTTCCCTTTATACTTTCTGTGAGCGGGCCTTCATACACGAATTTTCTGGGGTTAATACATAACACAATTCAATAGTGTTTCCAAGATAAATAGATCAAGGTCTTTAAGTGTATATGATTTTGTTTGTAAATAAATAGGAAAATGATATAAAAATAGAGCTAATAAACAAGTTTTATAAGATGTAAAATTAAATAAAATTTATAAGGCTTTTAATTCTTTTAATTTAGAAATAAGTTCATCAACATTATTCACAATAACACCCGCTTTTCTAGATGCTGGTTCTTCTAAAGAAATTGTTTCTAATTTTTTAGTTAATTCAATATTTAAATCTTGAGGTTTGACAACTTCTAAAGGTTTCTTTTTCGCTTTCATCATCTTTGGTAAAGTAACAAATTTTGGTTCATTTAATCTTAAATCAGTTGTAATAACCATAGGAAGAGGTGCTTTAACAATTTCAACACCACCATCAATTTCTCTTTCAACTTCAACAGTACCATCGTTTCCTATAGTAACTTTAGCAGCATTTGTTGCTTGTGACCAACCAAGTAAACCTGCAAGCATTTGACCGACTTGATTAGAATCATCATCGATCGCTTGTTTACCTAAAACTACAAGGTTTGAACCTTCTCTTTCAACAAATGATTTCAGTATTTTAGAAACGACAAGTGGTTCAACTTCTTCATCTCCAACATCAACTAAAGATGATGTATCAACACCTTTTGCAAGTGCAGTTCTTAAAACTTCTTTAGCCTTTAATGAACCAATTGAAACTGCATGAATAGATTCAATTAAATCTTTATGAGATTTTCTCATTTTACATGCTTCTTCAACTGCAATATCATCAAATGGATTAATACTATATTTAACACCTTTAGATTCAATACCAGTTTTGGTCTTATTAATTCTAGGTTTAAGAGCAGCGTCAATAACTCTTTTCACCGGAACTAAAATCTTAATCTTGGTTGACATTTCTTGGATTATATATATATATATATGTATGCTTGTTAATGTTATTGAAAGCCCGTCTAAAGCAGTGATGCCAAAGAACAAAGAATGTGTTGAAAACCTGACAGCAGCTGCCTTATTTTTCATCGGCAGTGCACTATAAAGTGTAAACTACAAATAAATGAGTCTGAGTCAAGTCAACTTCTTTAAATAAATAAGCGTTTCGCTTCCCCGGATATGTGCAACCCCGGAACCGTATTATTGCTATTACTATCGTTATACTATACTACTTATTACATACTTTGGTACTATACACTGGTTATTTCTTCTTACATACAGACATGTCTAATCATCCGCTAGGTCAAGAACACGGGTACGTGCCTTCATACGTTGTATCTTAGCTTTAAGATCGTTGGTTACTGCAGTAGCACGTTTCCAACCATCATCTGCATCGTCAAAATTGTAAATTGAAGCATCTGGTAATTTTAATACCATTTCATCCTTTTTCGTATCTTCATCTGATTCAATACTCAAAATAGATATTCTTTTATTGATTTCATTATCATCTTCATTGATTGTCTTTGTTTTATCCTTTTCTGCATTTTCAGCATTTCTATTAGCATTTGATAAATCAATTTGACTTTTCAATATTTTATTTTTTTGTTGAGATTGTGAATATTTAATTTGACAATTCTCTAAATCACTTCGTAATCTAAATATTTGTGTATCTTTGGATTTTAATGTCATACTCATAGTAGTAAATTTATTATGATAATCATCTAATTTACTATTAAGTGAAACAACATTCTTTATTAAACTATCATTATTTTCTTTAACTTCTTCAAGTTCATTTAATAAATCTTTCTTTATTTCAAGCCATTCAATCTTTTCCTTTCTTAACAATTCTAATTCTTGTAACTGCTGAGTTGATATTGAATAATTACTCATACTAGAAGATGATGCCCTTAAAGGTTTAGAAGTTAAAGTATTTTTATGGTTTAAAATATTTTCCTTTAATGGAGATGTTGCAGCTCTTTTAGATGGAATTGAACTATTATAATTTAAATTAATTGATGATAGAATTGGTTTTTCTTCTGCTTCAATTAAAATATTATTTTGTTGTAAATTAGGTACATTTTCATTTTTCAAAGATGAAGAATTTATTGTTTCTTTAATTATTGATATATCTTTATTTATATTATTTCCACATTTAACTATAGCTGATCGGCACAATTGTTCAACCTTTTTAACATGCCTTTTATCAACTTTTTCCATATATTTCTTTGACTTTTCAGGTCCAATAATTTTCATTAATGTACCAATAACTTCTGATGCTGAATTTCTAACAGAAACTTGAGAATCTTGTAATAATTTAATAGCAGGTGTCATAATTTTATCAATTTCATCACTTGAAGGTATATTTTTGATTTCTTTCATACATCGTATTAAATATGACATACTTTCAACTTTCACTTGAGGAGAAATATGAATCATATATTCAATTGTTGGATCAAGAATTTCACGAAATGAAGAATATTTAAAGCAAGCATCTAATACATCAGTTAATGCAATAATAATAGATCTTTTCTTCTCTTTTGTTTTATCTAATAATGGAGATAATAACATTGATACATATTTTGTAAAATTTAATTTTAATCCATTAGCTAGATTAAGTAAGATTCCACATGCTAACGTTACAACTTGTAAATTAACATCTTTTAAACATCCAACCATTAAAGAAATAAAATATGAATAATCATCATTTTGAATCTTTATCACATTAAAATATGGACTTATTTCTTCTAAAACATCAACTCTTTCTTTCCAAATTGGATCTTTTAAACGAGATGATAATTCTGTTGGTAATTTACTTAATACATCAACTGGATCTTCAAAATCATATGAATCAAATGCAGGTTTTTCAGTTATACTTTCAGTAATTATACCTTCATTCATTTGAATGTCATTATCATCATCATTATCATTATCATTATTATTATTATTACTATTATTAACCTGTTGATCCGACAATAATAATCTTGATGGCTTTACAGTTGTAATATCTATTTTATCAAATAATTTTGATAAATCTTTTTGTTGAATTGGTTTGATTTTTGGAAATATTACAGTATCAAATACATCTCCAATATAAGATCTAATTGTAATTGATAAATTGGATGCTTCAGCTCTAACATTCTTATCAGAATGTTCAAATAATTTTGAAATATGATTCATTATAATCTTTGGATCAATTTTAGGACATCCAAATGCATAATAAATTTCATTAATTGCCTTTACAGTTGAAGCTACTTGTTTAGGAGATTTTGCACTTAAACTTGGAATCATTAATTCTATAATTTCTAGTCCTGAATTTGTCTTTTCAACATAAAGTAAAATAACATCTGTTGATAATTTTTTAGTACTTTGCTTTGTAGATGTTAAACCTTTATCAACTAATGAAGGAATAATTATATCTCTAGTTTTGAAAAAATATTCAGGTGTAGATTTTTCTAAAATTATATTTAATGCTCCAATTCCAGATTCTTGTGCTGCAACATTGCTATCTGTGACTAGTTTTTGTAATCTTAATGGATTGCTTATCAGTTGTTTGATTATATCATTTGAAGCATCACTTTCAGCAATTCCTTTTAGTTGCGTGTAACCTAATTGTCTGGCCTTCCAGAGAGTATGCTCCAAAAGCTGATCAATCGGTAATGACTCATAATCATTTTCAGACATGACTAAATAAAGGATAACAGTGTCTTATCTAAGCCTATTTATATAACGGGAAGAAAAGAAAGAAACGTACATACATCAAGTATTGCACACATCACACACCAAATACAAAAACGTAAACAAAGCAAGAAAAACGAATGTTAAGAAATTAAGATTTGAAAGTGTGGCGAAGCAGCAGCAGTGGTCACATGACGCAGAAACACAACAACGTGGCGCAGTCACATGAATCCAGATTTCCTCTCTCGATTGATAAGCAATATCTTTTCACCGGCCCTGATTACAAACCCTTGAAAAGACATATAAAATAAAGACATTCCCACAACATTATGAGTACATAATTTCTTTTTGCTCAACTTTTACTTTGATATGTCAACAATTAATAAACCCGTAACTCTCGAACAATTCAATCATGTCTTTACAAACAAGAAATTTTAATAAAATTGAATATGTACCATTAGCTTCAATTATAAGGCCGATTATGCCAGTATTGGACAATGAAAAAATTGGTACTATGGTTAATACATTAAATGGAATTCCAACAGCTTCAAAGACATGTCAATTAGAAGATATAACATCAGGAGAATTACCACCGATTGATGTTCTTTGCGCTTCTCAAAATGGAATTAAAAAATATTTTGCATTTGGTGGATGTCATAGATTTCAAGCTTATGAAAAAGCAGGTATTCCAATGGTAAAATGTAAAGTTTTACCAACTACAAAACAACAATTAAAACTTTATTTAGGAAGTTCAGTTGATTCATTTTTTGATTAAATAAAGTTCAAAGTTGATTATTTAAGTTTAATTATAAACATTTCTTTTTTTCTAGGTTTATACAATCATCAGTTTCTTTATACCAATATTATTTTTTCTTGCTTTATATAAAACCGATTAATACATAATACTAATAATATATATATATGTAAATAAATAAAAAAATAGATATATAGTGTTAATAATGATAAATGACTTTATGCTTATAAAATTTTAGGTTCGGCTTTGTGTTTATGCAATAAATATGATTTTGTTTATGAGATAAGTGCTATATATTTTATTTATCTAATTATCTAATTAATTTTTTATTCATTAATTTATTTTTACAAACCGATTGATGTCTTTTATATTTTGTTTCCGTATCAAAACTCTTTAAGCAAAGTTCACACTTATATTTTCTAAAATGAATTTTCATATGTTTGTTTAAATTTGAAGATTCATTAAATCTTTTACCACAAATTTTACAAACCATTGGTTTATCACCACTATGAATTCTTAAATGAATTGTTAAACTTGATGAAGTTTTAAAATTTTTACCACATAAATCACATTTATATGGTTTTTCTCCAGTATGAATTCTCATATGTTGTTTTAACATTAAATCAAGTGAGAATTTTTTATGACAAATTTCACATTCAAATGGTTTATATTTTGTATGTGTATTCATATGCCTTATAATTTTTTGCCTTTGTGAAAATGGTTTTTCACTTCTATTACATCCTTTCCAATGACATGTATAACTGGATTTACCAGATGTAATATGATCAGAAATAATATGATTTGTTAAATTTTCAGTTAAATCGAAATATTTACCACATTCAATACCAGTTTCAGGATCTACCCATTGACAAATATGAACATCCTTTTCATTTTCATTTTCACTTTCAGTAATTTCTTTCTTTTTTAATAAATCTGTATGTTCAGGAACATGTTCAAGAAATTTATCAATATCACTTGTAGTAAAATCACAATGATCCCATCCACAATGTAATAACATATTATTACGTTTAATTGAATTTGTTACTTGTTCATCATATTCATTATCATTATCATAAACACCTGGTGATAATGGTAAATATTGTAAATGTGTTTTAAAAAGATGATCATCAAAATTATCAGAATCAATAGCTGTATTACAATCATTCCATTTACAAATTAAAGAATCATGATTTAAAAAATTCCCATCAAAAACATTTTTTTCAGGTGATATAGATTCAAGTTTAACTTTAATTGGTTTAGAGTTATTATTGTTATTTATTGTTGTATGAGTCGGATGATTATGACAGTGAAAATGGCCTTCATGTAAATGATCTGTATTACAATTACAATCAGAATTAGAATCATGATTATGGTGATGATGTTGATGTTGATGTTGATGTTGATGTTGATGATGATGATGTTGATGTTGTAAATGATGATGGTGTTGTAAATGTGTTTTTAAATTCTCATTATTTGATTGTGGTAGATATTTTTTTTGTGAAGGAAGAGTTATATTAGAATGTGTACGATGTCCATGATTTAAACATTGATCAAATTCTGAATTTTCAAGTTTAACTTCTGCATTACTGAAAATAGAATCTAAATTACAAATTGATGATGTTAAAAAATCTGTGCAAGTTGAAGGATCTAATGTTGTATTAATTGATTGTGGATCATTTAATGAATTTTCATTTTTAATATCACAATCTGGTAATATAAAGTCATGTTTAATAATTTCACCATCAATTTGATCTTCAAAATGTAAATGGTGATGATGATGACTAGTATTATTGTTATGTACACATCCATGTGCATTATGATGATGAAAAATAATATCATGGGTATGAGATCTAGTAGAATCTTCTGCATTATGATGATGTAAATGCAGCAAGTGATGATGATGATTATTATTTGTATTTGTATTATTAACAGTATTAGTAGTATTTTTTAATGAATCACGTATATTACTTATCTTATCAGCAGTTGTAAGAGTTTTAGGGTAAATTTCCATTACTTGTTTTGTTGGTTTAGCTGTAGATATAGGAGGACTTATAAGAGATGGATATTTATTTATTGTTGTTTCTGTTGTTATTGTTGTTGCTGCTGTTGGGACATCTAAGTTTGTATCATTGCAGCACGCTGAAAAAAAGTTGTTTAAAATCACCATTTCTGACAGCTCTGTTTGATGTTTATTGTAATGATTACTTTGATGATCATGATCATGATCATGATTACATTTATTGGAACAATACTGTGCTGAATTTGATAAATCATGATTCTCCGTTACACAACAAGGATTAAGATCAATAGGTGTGCAACAATTTAAAATATCACCAGGTAATGTAAGTTCAGTATGAGATTTTACATTTTGACGATCTGAAGATGAAGAAGAAGGATAATTAGAAGAATTATTTTCACGAATATGCTGATAATTGTAAAGATGAATGTGATTATCATCATTATGAGTAGTATTATCATGATTAGTATTTTCATGATTAATATCTTTATTCATGTTGTTAGAATCTATGGAATCCATGTTGATCATTTCCATATTAACAACATTTGAAGATGGAGAATTTATTGAATCAGTTGCAGTAGAAGAGACTGACGTTGGAGGTAATGGAGTATTAATACTACTACTCCTACTATGACAATTATTGTGTTGAACTGTTTTACCAATATTCTTATTGTCTATAATATTATAAGCATTCGACATATTTAAATGTGAAGGATCAAAACAACATTGTAGAAATTGATTAAAAGCATCTGTGTCAACATTACAATTGTTTTTATGTTCATTATTATAATTCTGGTTTGAAGAAAAAGCAGTGTCTTTTTTAGTTTTATTTGATGATTCTATAACATTTGTAAATTGAGTAATCATTTTAAATATTACTTTGACATAAAGAATCAAACACTGTGATGTGCTTATTAAAGTTTTGTTAATTAATTTTTATTTCTTTTCAAAAGTTCAAAACAAATAGTAAAATACCATTCAGGTTATGATACAAGTGTAAAAATATTAGAATTAAGATATAAGCAATATTATATAGGAAGATGTAAGATATAGTTGGTAGAGAATTTTAAGTCTTGCTGTAAACTGTAAACCCTGGCTTTTTTCCAGTTACCTGATTTCTATGGTAAATAATATATATTTCAGCTTTCTGCCTTAATAACTTAAACTATATTTCAAATTATGGGGTATTATTATTACTGCCACTCAATCAATCTGTCATGTAAGTGTTAGCAGTGAGTATGAACAAATGTCCTGCAAATTTTCAGTTTCCCCTGAACAACGAAAACCACTGACAGTTTGTACAATTGCAACTTGCAACCTTTTGATAACCTCTACAGTAGGAAAAAACAGAGGTAGTAAGTGTGTTACATACAGCTCACAGCTTACACAGGGTTTCGGAACTGAATGTCCATGAAGATTCGCACCTTGCTGGTTGCGAGTTGGGAGATGTGAAGTAATTGTGGATGCATGCGCCACAGGAACACGCATCACGTGGACGGTCACTAATGCGCCACACACATAGTTGTCACTTGTCTTGAGATTGAGTCACACTTCACACTTCGTATCATATGCTTTTAGCTTTTCCCTATTTCAGCCCTTTAACTGAGCCTTCACATCGTTCTGGAATTGCTCATTTTCTTCTATTGATGTAGAGAAAGTGTTTAACAAGTCATTGATACGATCAAGTAATTCTGTCTCAGAGTATTCACCATCAACAACTGCTGTAGGTTGTGATAAATCATTATTGTTAGTGAAGTGGGCACGATTTCCACTTTTAACTTTAGATTTTTCCTTTACAACATGTCTTTTAACAAGTTCCGTTTGAATCAATGCTGACATTTTACCCCTGTTTTTACCAAAAAAATCTGGATCTTTCTCAATTTTACATTTGATAAGTTGTTTAAGTAAAACTTCTAGTTGTTGTTGTCTTGTCTCGTCTGCCACAAACAAATCGAAAAGTTCTTTTCTTCTTGTATCAAAGTATCCCTTTTTCTTGAATTCTGCTACTATCTCTTTTTGGTCCATTATTGATGTTGATGGGGTTGCTTTGGTTGTTGCTTGATGGTTGTTACTTGGCACTTGATACCTGATACTGGATTCAAAGCTCAGCAGCATCCGTCATCCGTCATCCGTTACCCGTTATTCATTACCCATTACTTACCCATTATTCATTCTATCCACCAGTAATCAGCTCGCCCTCGGCGTTGCACCAAAATCAAAAATCAAAAAAATATTACATCCCGCACATTCGGAGAAATTGGAATTGAAATTTTAAGCGGGCTGCAAATTTTGCACCGCTAAACGCTAAATGCTGGTGTTGATGTTGATTCACCATAATATATTGCTGTCATCACAAATTGCTTGTTTACCGACTTGACTTTCTTCTAGAAGATACCAGAAATTATCCGTCCTTTTCATTTTTATGTTTTTCTTTTTATTAGATCTTAAACCACATACAAAGAAAATAATAAGATATATGTTATTTATTTAATCATATATATATATATATTTATGTTATATCATATATCATACATATATATATATATGATCATCAATACCCCTGAAATATATAATTCACACACTTGAATCAGATTACTAGTTTTTGCACGGGCATTGTCAAACGTTTTTAATCAGAACAGATTTCAAAATTTATCATATATATATATAAAAGTCTCACGAGCAACTTTTATATCCAAAGACTAGATACCAGATATAATATATTATCTGATTAATAAAAAAAATATACCCCATAAATCAGAATAAATATATACATATATACACACACATAAATACATTCATAGGAAAACCTGGAAAGCAACTATATATATTTTAATTCATTCACTACTAATAATTATTTATTAAAGGAAAAACTCGATAAGAACCAACTACAATATTAATTATTTATTTATCTAAGTTTTAAATACTTTTTTGCAACTAAACTATGACAGATCAAATCAAATTATCAATGTTAATTAATGATGGTGAATCAGATCAACCAGCAGAAAAAACACCTGAATCAATTGACACTCCAACAATGAAAAATTCTGTTGATTCAGATATTATTAATGATAATACTGAAAATCCCACCAAAAAGGCGAAACCTCGTGGGAGGAAAAAGATTTTACCTGGTCCGCCATATTATTGTCAATTTCCAGGTTGTAATAAAACTTTTCAAAGAAGTGAACATTTATCACGACATAAATTAAATCATAATCCGAAAAAGATTTTTAATTGTGATTTTTCTGGATGTGGCAAAACTTTTGTTAGACATGATTTACTTATAAGGCATAAAAAAAGACATGAAAATAAAATTCAAAAGAAAAAATTAGAAATTAAACCATCTGAATTTTTGAAAACTGTTGTTTCTAATACAATGATTGAAAACAATAAAATAAATGAGCAATCATTTAATAACAACAAAAATAATAATCCAACAACAGTTAAAGAAATTGTTCAACAATATCGTTATAATGATAATGATTCAGATTTATCGACGAAGAATCCTGAAATACCTAATATTTCTAATACAGAAAAATCAACAATGAGTATGGGATATAAAACAAATATAAATTCTATTTCAAATAATTTAAATATTAATCCAACACCAAATCTTTTCAACTGGTTATTTCCTGAACCAAATTCAAATTCAATTTTAAATTCAAATTTAAATGATATTCAACAACATTCAAATCCAGAAAATTATTTAACACAATCAAATACAAATAATAATATGCAATTAGATAAATTTGTAAATGAAAATAATATTAATGTTAGTCAAAATAGTGATTTTAATAATAATAATAATCATAACAATGTAAATTCTTCAAATAATAATGACGATAATACATTTTCAGTTGATTTAGCAGAATTTAATATGAATAATGATTCTCATAATTTTTTTATTGTTCAAGATGATTTTTCACCATCATCATCAAGTACAACTGGATATTTAAATCAAGTTCAAGATAATAAATCAAATTGTAATAATAAATCAAATAATAATAATAATAATTTTGATATTAATTCAAGAAAAAAAAATGAAATTTCATTAAATTCAAGAAATAATAATTTGAAATCATTTCAACAATCTCAAGGTATTCAAGAAAATGAAAAGATTACAACATTTCAAATTGATGATGATTTATTATGTACTTTAACAATTGAACAAATGAAAGAATTTGAAATTTTAATTCCTGAATTAAAAGGTCATATTGATTTTACAAAATTAAAATTTGAAAAAGCATTAAAAACATATTGGAATTTTTTTCATCCAAGATTTCCAATGTTACATCGTCCATCATTTGATTCAACAAATTCACCAAGTTTATTATTATTATCAATGATTATAATTGGATCAAAATTATTTATGTGTGTTGATAATATTACATGTCCAGATGATAAAAAATTAAAACAACCAAAATTATTAGCTGATATAATTAGTGAACCATTAAGATGGCTTTTATTTGCATCACCATTTTTTCAACCACCAGTTGAAGTTTGGATTATTCAAAGTTTATTAATGTTAGAATTTTATGAAAAGCATTGTTCAAGTAGAAAATTACATGAAAGAGCTCATTTACATCATGGTACAACAATTCAATTACTTAGAAGATCACCAACATTAGGTGGTGCATCAACAAAGGATACAAATAATGAAGAAACTGATAATTGGTATAAATGGATTGAAATTGAATCAATGAAAAGGGCAACATTTATGTGTTTTTATATGGATGCAATTGATGCAATTTGTTTAGGTCATCAAATGTTTATTTATTCACATCAAATTCAAATGACAATGCCAGTTGAAGATTCTGTTTGGGAATCAAATTTTGGACAATTTAATAATAATTTTAAAAATGCTGAACGTCCAAGACAATTTTTAATTGTTTTAAGAGATATAATGAATGGTAAACCAACAAAGACAAATTCATTTGGTAAAAAAATTTTACTTGCTGGTTTAAGTGCAATTTTATTTCAAATTCAACAACGTGATTTACAATTATTTTTTGGATTAGATAAATTTAGTAATTCAATTTCTAAAAATTGGAGAGATTTATTAACAGCTGCATTTGCAATTTGGAGAAATGATGTTGGTAATTCATGTTGTTCATCAAAAACTGCAATTGATAATTTAAATTCATTAGGTAATTCATCACAATTTTCAACATCTGATACAAGATGTAAATGTATTGCATATCATTTAGCTCATATTTATATGTCAATATCACATTATGATATTTTCATTATTTGTGGTGCACCATGGAGAATGAATGTTAAACCATCATCAATATTAGAAAGGAATTCAATTAAAATTAGAGTAATTGAATGGTCGAAAACTAGACATTGTGAAATTTCAATTGTTCAATGTTATCTTTGCCTTTTTGAAATGTTTTTATCACCACAAGATTCAACATATGAATATCAATATGATTATTTACCAGATGCAGATTTATTTTTTCGTAGTTATATGATTGGTTATATTTTATTAGTTATTTGGAGTTATTTATTTAGTAAAAATAAATTTAAAAATATTAAAATTGAAAATGAAGAGAATCAAAATGGATATTTATATTTAAAAAATATTAGAAATCAATTTACATTAAAAAGTAAAGGAATTTTATTACATACATGGTTTGATAATTCAAGTGGTGCTGAATTTTATGGTAATTTAATGAGATGGGTAAATATTTTAAATGATATTGAAAATTTAGAAAATATTATTGGATTACTTGATATGGTTGGTAATAAATTAATTAATGCTGATTATACAGTTGTTAGAGAACTTGGGAAATTATTATTATTTTCTAAAGATAGAAGTCTTGGATCTACTGATAAAGAGATTCTTGATGATATGTATCATACGGGTCAAATTTAAATAGATTTATTATCTATGTATAATTATGTATAAAAGTTAATGCATTAATTAATATATAATATATTCAATGGATTATTCAAAACAAAACAAGACAAAAAAAAAAAGGAATTAAAAATTAAAAATCTTAAAAGAAATATATAAAATAGATGAAAAATTAAAAAAAAATTGATGTAGATAAATATTGAAAGGCAAAAATATTAATAAAAAATAACCCAAACCCATTTTACATACCCATTTCAGCTTGTAATTCTCTCAGTGCACGTTCATCTTCATCTTCTTCATCATTTTCAATTTCATTTTCATTTTCACTTTCATTTTTATTTTTATTTGAATTCAGTTTCTTTGTTGGAGCATTTGGCATTTTATTTATTGTAGATTTTGATGAAGAATTTTGTATTTGATTTATTTTATTAGTATTTTTAGTATTTGATAAATTTGATTCTATTTCTTCTTCTTGTAAAGCAGCCAATTCTTCATCTAATTCATCATCATCGATATAATCATTACCTAAAGGTCTACTTATTGCATCAGAAATTTCTTCACTTGCTTCAACTTGTTCTCTAATTTGATCCATTGTTTCATCAACTTTATCAATATCGAAATCTGAATGTATTTGCTTTATAGCTTTTGAACCTTGTTTCATTGCTTTCATTGTTTCTAAATTTAAATTAGCAGATTCAATTGCCATTAATTGAGATTCTAAAGATTCAATTTGATTATTAATTTTTAATAAATCAGATTCGAATTTTTTCTTCTTTTTTAAAGCTAATTTTGATAAATTTTTATTAATTGAGATATTTTTTTTAGCAATAATTTGTTGATCATTAATTTGAGATTCTAAATAATTTGATTTTTTATTTAATGTTGAAATATGTTCCCTCAGGTCAACAATTGCCTTTTTTGGTAGTTCTTTCTTTTGCTTTTGAGCACCAAACAGATAGTTCCACATTATTATATGTATTTAATGGGGGTGTAGTAGTAGCAGTTGTAGCAGTAGTTGTAGCAGCAATAGCAGCAGTTATCGTGTTGCAAGAACCAGCCAGATGTGCCATTCGTATTGCTATTGCTGTACAACCCATTCATGCTTATCGCCACAGAACGCAGTGCAGTGAAGCGGTGGCTGCCCGTGTGCAGCAATGGCAGACCTGCGACACGCGGGATGTCGTGGCGGACGGAGTAACAGCAGCAACAGCAACGTCACACTTCACTGATTACACACAACACGCGTCTAATACACCCGCTCCAGTGCAAATTTCACCGTTTCGACAACACAACAACACTGCTGCTCGTTAACAGCTTTGATCTGTGTTTAGCATAGCTATATATATACAATACAATACTGCATTAATACACCGCAAGACTGGGTCTTTTGATTCCATTTCCATAGCCACCACAGTAAGACAGTCACAAAATGGCACAGGTACCTCGATCTATGCTATTCAGATTCATGAAGAAGAAATCTTCCTTTCTTTTCATTTTATTCTCATTTACCGCATTAATAATATATAATATGACATCCATATCAATATCATCATCATCATCATCATCAAATTCAAAATTATCATCAAATTCAAATTCAAATTCAAATTCAGTTCAAAAACCAAGATTTCGTAATAATATAATGCCTGAAGATATTGATGATAGTAATCAAAATAAATTAAATTTTAAAAAAGGAGAAAGTAATGGTAAAAATAATAATCAACCAAATATTAATTCAATTCAAAATGATGAATTGTATTCTGATTTATTTAATTCAAAACTAATTAAAACTTTTATATCTGAATTATATTCTTTAAGACCAAATGATGAAATTTTAAAAGAAAATCCTTTAGAATTTTCAAATTTTGATATACCTGATCATATTATTTCTTATTCATTTCTTGAATCAATTGCTACAATACCAAAAAATTGGATCAATGAAATCAAATCAAAACATTCAAAAGTAATTAATTTAATTAATTCTAAAATTAATGATTTTAATTTAATTTCGAAAAATGATGGTGCAGTTATAATTGGTGGATATGAAAATGATTTAACTTGGTTAGCTTTAATTTCAACTAGATTATTTAGAAGAGCTGGTGGTGTTTTACCAATTGAAGTTATGTTACCAACATATGATGATTATATTAAAGATAAAGAAATTTGTGATTTATATTTACCACAATTAAATGCAAAATGTATTATAATGAAAGATTTATTAGAATCAAGTAAAATTGATAATGGTAATATTAAAATTAATTCTTATATTTCTGATAATTTTAATTTGATTAAAAGAGAATTAGCAATTTTATTAAGCAAATTTGAAAATGTTTTATATTTATCACCAGAAAATGTAATGTTAAAACCAATGGAATCAACAATTTTTGAAAAAAAATTTTATAATGATTATGGTTTATTAGTTTGGGGTGATTATGGTCCAAGATTTACATTACCATCATTTTATGAAATTGCAAATATTGAAATTAAAAATACTAGATCAAGTATTTATGGTTTACCATTAACTGATTCATTAATTAATGATAATAGTAATAATAATAAATTTAAAAATCTTGATAATGAAATGTTTAAAAATCAAATTAATTATCATGATTTATTAAATTCTTTACCATATAAACAAAGTGATGCATCTGAAATTATTATTAATAAAAGGAAACATTTAAATACATTATTTTTATCAA
Organism: Pichia californica; assembly: GCA_030574395.1. NCBI lineage: Eukaryota > Fungi > Ascomycota > Pichiomycetes > Pichiales > Pichiaceae > Pichia > Pichia californica. Next base: position 115,362 of record JAJMEW010000172.1, read on the forward strand.
TGTATTATAATCTTAATGGTCCAAAAGTTTATTATATTTTATTAACTGGTAAATATAATGGTGAACATGGATCAAAAGAGACAATTTTAGCTGCATCACATGTTTTAAATAATAATTATTATTTAGTTAAAACAAATGTTGAAGGTAATGGTTATTGGTATGATGGTAAATTTTTTGGTGTTTCAATGTTACAATTTGATGCAATTGTTGATTTTTTCTCTTATGAAGGATTTATTAATAAATTTTCAAATAGAAGGAAAGGTATTGAAATTACTCAATCAAAATTTCAAAAATGGTTAAAAGAATCAAGTGAACGTAGAAGTCCATTATTTTTAAACATCAATAATCCACCTTTAAAACCAATTGAATTAATTAAAGATAATATTGTAATTAAAGAAAATGGTGATAGAATTAAATTAATTTCAGATTCATCATATTTTGATCCTTTATTTGAAACTGATATTTGGAGAGTTATGAATGATTATATTTGTTATTTATCACTTGATTCAAATTACGTTAATAGTAAATTAGGTAAACCAAATTCAAAGCAAAGAGATAGCTTTTGTAAAGGTGAAATGAAAGAACATTTATTATGGATTGCAAGTCTTAATGATAATTAGTGTGTACATACTGTATATCTTATTTAGCATATATATATATTCATAACCGTTAGAGCAGAAACAGCTTACGTCAGCGGCCGCCGCCGCCGATCAAATCCACAAATCTGCAGCAAGTTGCGCGGCTGAAAGGTGTGACCGAAACGTAAACCAATTTATCATTATCATTATCATTATCATTATCATTTATCACGAAATGCGTAACGCTCTACCCCAGATTTTATCCCTTGGCTTTTGACTCAGCGCTCAGCGCTCACGCTCACGCACAACGCATTTCGCGGGGCAACTGTGTGACGGAGGCAAACAGGAAATAAAAGTGTGGGGGACTGGAATGACCGAAACATAGCAGGAATGAACAGGAAAAGGGATGCCCAGATGGACAACTGAGCTGAGCATTGCATCACACTGGCAAACAGCTGAGCATTTCGTCACATTCACCTATTCTTCATTCTTTTGCTGTTTCTTTTGCTGTTTCTTTTGTACTTACTTACTTACTTACTTACTAGTCTATCAACACTTCTGTCCATCCTTGCACTATCCTATCAACCTATCCTGTCAACTTATTTCATTCCTTATTTTAGCCTACACAGAAAATTTCAACAAAATCAAAACAAAAAATTTTTCTTAATACTTCCCATAATATTATTTATAAACACTGAAAATGAATTTAAAAGAACATCCAGTTAATCTTAATCATGATGATCAAGAATCTAATGATTCAACTATCCCCCCACAAAAAAAAATTTCATCATCTTCAGATACTATTTCAAATTCAAATTCAAATTCAAATTCAAATTCAAATTCAAATTCAACGAACGCCACTGAATCTAACACTAATAACTCATCATGGAATTTAATTAAAAACCCCCATAATGGTAGAACAAGAATTTCACAAGCTTGTGATCGATGTAGAGCTAGAAAAATTAAATGTAGTGGGAAATCTGAAAATAATCCAAAATGTACAAATTGTGAAAAGGATGGTTTCCCATGTACAGTTAGTGATAAATTAACTAGAAATTCATTCCCTAAAGGTTATACAAAAAATCTTGAAAAAAAATTATTAGATGTTGAATTAAATAGAAATCATTTATTATTAGAATTAAATAATTTAAAACAAAAATTATCTTTATATGAAAATGATATTAATAATAATAATAATAATAATAATAATAGTAATATAATAACAAATGATAATTTAAATAAAGATTCAAATGTTTTTCAAAATTTAAAACAAATTAAAAATAACAATAGCAACAGCAATAACAACAACAATACCTTCACTACTAATAAGAATCCTTCAATCGAACATTCTGGTGCAACTCCAATTTTTAATCTTAATGATAAAAATCTTCTTCTTGAATTACAAAATGATTATATTCAATCTTCAAGGTTAAAATCTTTTTATATGAAACCAATCAATATTAATAAATCAGGTTTACTAATAATTGATCAAAATTTAAAATCTCCTTTTGAAACAATTTTTTCTTCTTTTAAAAAAAATCCTTTTAAAGGTTTTAAATCATCCGCTTTTAGCTCTTCAATAAAATCTTCAAATCCAAATCCAAATTTAAATGATGATTTAGATCCAATTTCAATTAAACATCTTACAAATTATCATATGAATCTTAATAGATATTTAAATTTAATTCTTTATAAATTAATTTTCCCATTGTTTAATATTAATCAAAATAATTCGGATTCAAATAAACATCTTGATCATCTAATTTGGTTGTTTTTTAATGATTATAATAAATTAATTCCAATTTTTGATTTTGAATTATTTTATAATGATTATTTAAATTTTATTAATACTTATACTTTAAAAAATTCAACTTATTTAGATAATGGTGAATTGAAAAAAAGATATTATGAATTTAATTCAAAAGATCAAGATATTTTAATTAAATTAATTTTAATTTTAAAATTTACTCTTTGTCAACCAAAAATTAATAATTTAAAAAAATCTTCAGCTTTTTTACCTGATAAAAATTCTTTAAATCAATTAGATGAATCAATTAAATTAATTAATTTAAAACATTTAACAATGATGTTTAAAAATATTAATTTTTTATTTTCTCCAAATTTAGATAAATTAGAAATTTCATTATTATTATTTTATTATTTAATTAAATTTGAAAATTATAATTTACCAAATTATACAGATAATTTACATTCACATAAAGAATTTTTATTAAATGTCATTGATTTAAGTAAATATTTAATTAATACTTTAAATATTGATAAACCCAATAATTTATTAATTACTGAAAAATTTCATGAAAAACAATTAATTAAAATTCAAAGATTAAAATTATATTGGAATTTTAAAATTTTAATAAAATTATCAGAAATTTATTTTAATATTCCTTTATCTGATGATGAATATAATTTAAATATTACTCAAGAATCTAATAATGATAATGCTAATACTAATGATGATGATGATGATGATGATGATGATGATGATGATGATGATGATGATAATAATGATAATAATGATAATGATTATAGTAATGATAATGATAATGATATTGAAATTAATGATGATAACCAAGATGATGATGAAGGTGATGAATTTCTTATTTCTCCTAAATCATTCCAAAAACCAACACCACAAAGTTTAGAAACTATCTTATTGGTTAATAATGATATAAAAATTACTTTATGTTTAGTTAAATTGGTTAATTTAATTCCTTGGAATATAATGCAATTTGTTAATGATGATAATAAAGAAGTTTTAAATAGAATAGATTTAGAATTATCAAATTGGAAAAATTCTGTTGAAAATTTATATAATGAAGAAAATTCAATTGTTTTCAATAAATTACAATCCTATTATCTTTATTTTAAAGTTTTAGTCAATATTAATAATAATATTAATTCATCATATTTTATTGATTTTATTAATTTAGTTTATGATTTAACTTTTAAAAATTTAAAATCAAATAATAAAAATAATGATGAAATTTCAATTGAAGCTTCTGAAAGTTTATGTTTACATAGTTTTAATTTTCATTTAGTTACTTTAATTTCAATTACAAGTTTACAAAATTTAAAAGATAAACAAATATGTCAAAAAATTTATAAATTAATTCAATTATATCAAATTTTAATTAATTATAAAGATGTTGATCCTTTAATTACAACTTTTGTTACTTATATTAAAGAAAATATATTATTTTCATTTTCTGATGCTAATTCAATTCAAGATGATACATTAAAATTATTTTCATCTGTTGCAATGGAAAAAGGTAATAATACTTCATTATTTGATAAAAAAGTTGGTTATAAAAATATTAGAAATTCAATTTCTTCTACTTCTTCAATTTCAAATTCAACTTCAACTTCAACATCAAATACAAATACTAATACTATTTCTAATCAAAATTCAAATCAAATAAATTTCGATTTAAACGCTTTTAATTTACCTGGTGATTCAATGTATTCAAATGATGAAACAAATCAATCTATTTCAAAAAGAAGAAAATCAAATGCTTCAACAACTTCAAGTCATTTATCATCTAATATTTCTTTAGCTTCAAGAGAATCATCTATAATTTCATCATCAAGAAGATTATCTGTTTCTTCAAATGATAGTATGCCATCATTATTCCCATCTGCTACAAGTCCATTTCATAATAATACATCAAATAATAACAGTTTATTTAATATTAATAACAACAACAACAACAACAACAATAATAATAATAATTTAAATCAATCAAATGATAATTCAATTACACCATATGCAAAGAAGAGAATTATGGATTATGCAATTCAACCTTTAAGAACTACAATGAATAGAAGTAGATCTTTATCTGCAGATTCAAGAATTCGTTCTTCAATATCAGATGGTAGAAGATTATCAGGTGGTAATAATTCTATTAATTTTAATCATACATCAAGAGAAAATTCAGTTGATACTTCTTCTGCGATTTCAAAAAATGATGATATTATAATTACTGATGATGATATTGTATCACGTATTTTAACTTCTGAAGTTGATTCTGAAATAGATTATGATGTTAGTATGATTTTAAATAATGGTACTAATACCAATAATAATAATAATAATAATAATAATAATAAACACAGTCAATCAAAATCATTTAAAAGATGTGCAAATATTTTACCAACAATTCCATCTGAAGGTAATTTAATGAAAATTATGGGTGCTATGGATCCATCAACATTTGAAAAACTTTCACCATCTATTGGAGATTCTACTAAAAATATGGATTTTGATATGGGATCTTTCTTTTCTATTGGTACAACAGATAATGCATCATTATCACCAGATTCAAATTTATTAAAATCTAAAATGAATGATTTTTCAAGAGCTTTTAAAAAATCAAATAATAATAATGGTAATAATAATAATAATTCAATTTCAAGTGCATTTTTACAAAATGGGAAATATTTGAAAACTTCAACTTCAACTTCTACAACTGTTGAAAATATAATATCAAGTACAACTTCTAATAATTCTTCTACTTTAAAAAACTTGAATTCAATAAATAATGATCAAACAATGATTGATGATGATGATTTGATGAGATTAAAAGAGCATGTGATGAGTATGAAGACATCCATTCATTAAATACTAAAATAAATATCATTCATTCTTTCATTCATTAACTTTCCTTTTAAATTAAACAATCACCCAATTCGTTCCTTTTATTTTTTTTTTGTGGCTTTTCCTATAAACAAGAGTTGAATACTCAAAACTGGGGTTTTCATTTTATTCTATTTTATTTATTTGAGTTTCATTTTTCACTTTATATTCATTTGTTTTTACTTTATATCCATTCATATTTATTTATATTCCTAAACTAACTTTATTCTTAAATCTTAATCATAATGGTATAATTTGTTTGTTTTGAGTAGTGGTGAGAGGTTTTGGACCTATCTCAATCATTTACGGTACTCTTACAATAAATACATAAATACCATTATTTTTTTGATAAAGTCATAGGCAAAACTTTTCTAATAATAATCATAATTATTTTAATTAAACGAGCAGATACAGTAAAACTTATTATATTACATCATGATAAAAGTTTGTACATAAATATATTAATGAATTATTATTTTATCAAAAAAAAGTCATTATTTAATAAATAAGTATGTAACTAAATAAAATTTAAAATTTTCTAAGTTGGTAATTGATTCATTTGTGGAATATTTTCATCCTTTTTTAAATCCCATTTATGCTTTGCAACAACAATTTTTCTAATACCAAGTGTACATAAATATATCAGAGATCCAGTAAATCTAAATAAACTAAAACCGAAAACTGACCATAAAATAAACGACAGATATTTATTAGATCTAATAGATTTAGCTTCCCAAATTTGTGTAATTGTCATTACTAAAATTGTATTTAAAATAACCCAAAAAAGAACAACTCTAGATCTAACATCTCTATAATAATCTTCTTTACTAACTTCTTTCTTTTTCTTACCACTTTTCTTACTTTCTTTATTTCTCATATCAATTGGTTTCTTTCTTCTTTCTTTTAATTTAAGTACAATTTCACTATACATTGAATCAATATCTTGTTGTTCTAAAATACCTGTTGTAATAAATTGTTGACCCTTTTCATCTGTTTCAATTATTGCTGAACCTAAAGATTTTGCAACTTCAGTATCACCTTTAGTACCCCATGAAACATCATGTGTATTACAAAATGCATAAATTTGAAGTAAACATGTATATGCTGGTAACATAAGAAAATATTGTAATGAAGATGATAATATATGCCATGGATCTAAATATAAAAATGATGATAATGCATAAACACCATATGTAGATGCTAAAGAAACACATATAGATGCAAAATTTAATCCACCAACATCACCTGCACCATTAGATTTAATCATTATTGCTAGAAAATAAAATCCTGCAATAAATGCATATGCACCACAAATTGTTAGTAAAATAACACAAAGCCAAAATAATTTTGGAGCACCAGTTGGTTTGTTACCCATAGAAATAACCAACATGGCTAATAGGGTACAAATACAAATATAATTTAAAATTTCGAATGCAACTTTACCTCCAGTACCAGCAAGTGTAATTAATGAGCCAGCTAAATAATAGAATGTAATATAAAAATTTGCAATGGAGAAAAAACTGAATAATAATGTTAAACCTTGATAAATAAATTCAACATGAAAAAAGAATTTTCTAAATGCTGAATGATCTGTTTGTAACATTTGTGATGATTGTTTAAGAGAATATAAAGCAGCAAAAAATGCACCATTTAACCAACGTCTTCTTTGAAGAACAAATTCTGATAATGATTCAGGAACATCAGTTTCACCTTTAGCATCTTTACAATATTTTAAAACCCATTGAGCACCCTTTTTAGCAACTAATTCCCATGCTAAAATTCTATCTTCTGCAAGATACATATTAGCTGAAAAAATATTAGTGGTATCACAACTATCCAGTGTTTCTCCTTGAAAATAAGCTTGTAAAGGACCTGTTCCATCTGGATGATTTTTTAAGGCTGTAAATCTATATGCTGACAAAGCACCAGGTAAAACACTAATATAACCAAATGTAGATTCACATGGTTTATCTAAAATATTTGACATCTTATATTCAAAATTTTGGGTTGCAACTAATGGATTAATTAATTTATCCCAATATTTACCTTTCATTGCAACAATTTGTCCAGCAGCGCCAGCAACATTAGAATCTAAATCAAATGCTTTCCAAAGTTCATATACGGCACTTATATTAGGTCTAGTACCAACATCTAACAGAACACATACATTTGGATTTAATATAGGACATATTGCATTAAATAACCATCTATGTGAGTTAATTTTCTTTGCATTTTTTTCCTTCATACAAAAAACAACTTGAACAGGTGTTGAATCTTTATCACCAACAATTTTAAGATCTTCATTAACTGTTACTTGAGCAGTATATTCAAATAAATGAGCTTTAACTTCTTTTTGATTAACAAAAGATTTAGCAATACCTTCTTGATATACACCCATAGTACCCAAAACTTCAAGTACACCAGGACTAATTTTATTTCTACCATCAGCAACAATACAAATAACAACTTTCTTCCAAGAATCTTCTCCCCATGTTGAACTTCTCTTTCGTTTTGTTAAGTAAGCAATATTTTGGAAAACACCATGCAGAGTTCTAGTTAATGCAACTTCATCTTCATTATACATGGTAATACAAATGACAATTTCAGTTTCTCTTTCTAATTCAATTGCTCTTAATGTAAAACCATCTTCAACAAAATCATTTGGATCAGATGTAACAGCAGAATATTTCATGTAATCAAATTCATCACTATCCTTTAATGGTAATAAATCATGAAGTAATCCAGGAACTGGAGTATCTAAGACAAGGTTACCAGTTTTTGATCTGAAAACTGTTTGCTTATTATGGTATCTATTTCTACGTGGTTGGATCATTGGTGCTTTATCCATTAAATTCTTATCAAAAAAATCAGAATTTTGAGATTCAGTAAATCTTTGATCATTGGCTGGGTATTGAAAATCTTTATCCATTGGAACATCAATTGTTGATTGATCTGATGAAAAATATGATGATACATTACTTTTTTTCTTATATAATTCCGATTTAGTAGATGATTGAGCAGTTTTTTCAGACCCTGCTGATGAAATTCTAGAGCCACTATCTTGTTGAACTGGAATTGAATATTTAACTGATGCTCTTGGAGTTAACATTGGAATTTCACCTAATGAATCTTGTAAAGAATTTGCATCACCACCAGCTGCTGCAAATGATGATGTAGAAAAAACAGGTTTTGGAGTTTCAATTTCTGTTCTTTCAGAACCAACAGATCTTTTAAAATCATTAGAATCACTTCTCCTATTAAAAATAGAGTAGTGATTAATAATATCCTTGTTATCATTGCTAGTTATTTCATCTTCCGAATCATTGAATGGATCAACAATTGTTGCTAATGCAGGATTATTTCTTTTTGGAGATTCTTGTTCGGTAAACAATTTTCTAGCAGTTGATGATCTTAATGGAGATTCATCTGCTCTTTGAATAAAATTACGACCAACAGCACTGTTCATAAAATTATTTGAATCCCTTCTAAATGAAACTGCTGGTGAATATTTAATTGCTGTCTTTGATGGCGAGTTTCTTCTTGGTGATCCAGTTGGAGTGTAAGTTTCCTCCGGTTTCTTGACTGGAGACTGTAAAACAATAAAGGGATTGGCTCTAAATGGATCAGACATTATTCAGTTGATAATTTTCTTTTGGAATCTATACCTCCTTTTGTTTAATATGTGTTAAGTTAAGAAATGTTATAAGCAATAATAAAGGGTGATTGAAACAACAAGAAAACAAATATGTATTAAATAAAACTTAATTGTTTAAAGTGGCCAGCATATAATATATATCTAATAGCACTGAAGCTGTACCCCTGCAAGAAATCCGCCTTTTGTTATGTTTAAATCTATGTGATCTGTCGTTTGCCGGTGCAAAACTTCCCATACATACTGCATACTACATACTACATACTAGCATATATCAATTAGCAATAAAATTTGAAAACAATTCAAACAAATTGCCTCATTGGGAAATACATAAACACTCCTTACAACGAGCAACGAGTTTTGTGTTTTGTGCGACTTTTCAAATTTCAAACTGAATTTCGCATTTTTTTATATTTTTCCCTTTTTGTTTGGATATGAAATTTGAAATACAAAATAAATTCATGCATGAATGAACATAAACATTCAATATATAACTACGATTCTATGCAAAAATGAATTAATTATAAAAAAATACTAGGTAATAAATATTGTAAATATAGTTACGGAATTTTATTTTGGAATTTTATTTTTTTTAGTGTTTAGCATCATAGGCTTCTTTAGATAAACGAACCAAATCCTCAAATTCACCTGTGTCTTGACACATGGATTTGAACTGGGAATCTTTTTGTGTTATTAATTTATATGGATGATCGTATTCTTTCACAGAACCGTGATCCAATACTAGAATCTTATCATAATCAATAATGGTTTTTAATCTGTGTGCAATTGTTAAGATAGTACTAGAAGAAAATTCTTCTCTAATTGTAGCTTGAATCATTGCATCAGTCTCGTAATCAATTGATGCAGTAGCTTCATCTAATAATAAAATAGTAGGACGTTTTAATAATGATCTTGCCAAACAAACTAATTGTCTTTCACCTTGTGATAAATTACCTCCATTTTCAGCAACTTCAGCTTCTAAATCAAGGAATTTATTAACATTTTCATCTGTTTCTTCACTTAGTTTATGTAATGAAGATAATGGTTGTCCACTTTCAATAATGGTATTTAATGTATTGAATTCATCCTTTGAAATTAAACCCACACGTCTTAAAGATTCATATATATCAATATCTTTACTCTCATTAAACATATCTAAATTAGATCTTAATGTACCAGTAAATAAAGTTGGCTCTTGTGGAATAATAGCTAAACCTCTTCTTAATGAATCCAAACCAATCTTACCAATATCTACTCCATCAATGAAAATATTACCACTATCAGGTTCAATAAATCTGAAGAAACTTGTGATGATAGTAGATTTACCAGCACCTGTTCTACCAACAACACCAACCTTTTCACCTGGTGTAACATGAAATGAAATACCTTTAATAACTAATGGAAGATCTGGAGCATATCTTAATGATAAATTCTTAACTTCAATTTCACCCTTTTGTGGCCAACTTGATGGTGGATCATGATCAGTTTTAGCTGCACTTTCAGTCTTAACATCATTAATATATTCTTGAACTCTTTCAACTGCATTAATATTAATTTCAACATCAGCATAACATCTTAATAACCATAATGCACTTGTTGCAAAAGATGCAGCAAATGATAATGAAATACCAGCCAAACCAGCATCAATACGTTTAGCATATAAAACAGATAAAGCAGAAGAAATTGCAACAATTAAAGAACCAGCAACATTAGCTCTAAATGACATCCATCTATTATTGACCCATACAAAGAAAAATGGTCTATTATTCTTATCAATATTTAACATATTTTGAACCATAAATCTTCTTTCATCACCATATGCTCTAATAGTAGCAACACCAGTTAAAGTTTCAGTGAAATGTTGATTAATTGGTGATCTAGTAATAGATTCAAAACGTTTTAACTCTCTTGATAATGTTAAATATAATATACCAACATATGCAAAACAAATTGAAACAAATATACCAAAGACAAGGAAAATTGGAGTAATGAAAGTAATCAAAACAATAGTAGCAATACAACCCAATGCAGAAATTACAAGTGATTCAGCATATGGAGCTAATTCTTGATCAATACCTTCAATATCTTTGGAGAACCTATTCATAATACGACCAATTGGAGTAGAATCAAAAAATCTGACTTCAGCCCTTAAAACCTTATTTAAAAGTATCTTAAAAATTCTACGTGAAACACCCAAACCACCAAAAAAGACCAAAACAATTCTAATAGAACCAAAAAGTGAATACAAGAGACCTATTAATGAATAAATTGAAAGATAGTACATTGTAGAATGAATTGGAGATAATTCTGTAACATCGAAATTACTATACCTAGTTGAAATGATTGGTCTATACCAATTGATTGATTTCATAACAGATAAAACATTATTCCAAGCAAAATCAGATTTGGCATAAACTTTTAATGGAATACTTGATAAAACTGATGTTGAAATATTAGATCTTTCATTTTCAGCCATTGACCAAACTCTTAACCAATAAGATTGATAAATATTAGTTAATTGAGTTGCTATGAAGAAGAATGTTAACATTGACCAAACATATCTATTACCAAACAAATTAATATAAGTTTTATAAACATCCCATGAAACAAAACCTTCTGATTTCGTTTCTTCTTCAATTAACTTACCACTGGAATTAATTTTGACATCATCTTCAACTGGTTCTGAATCTAATTGATCAGCATTTTGATCAGAAGCAATAGCAGCAATTGTTGAATTTAATAGATGTGCATGATTTGCTGGAGTATCAATTGTTGTATTCAATTCAGCTAAATTAACAGAAGATTCAGAACGAGATTGTATAACACTAGCAGTTGTTTCATCATCAAAAGCATTCTCTTTAAGTAATTTTTCAACAGTACCTTGAGTTTTAATCCTACCATTATCCATAACAACAACATATGAAGCTTCTTTAATAGTAAGTGAAATATTATGGGAGACCAAAATACATGTACGATTTTTCATCAAATCACCAGTTATACAATTTTCATAAATATGAACAGCAGTATGTGAATCAACAGCAGATAAACAATCATCTAAAAGAACATAAGCTGCATTACAATATAATGCTCTAGCAAGAGAAACACGTTGCTTTTGACCACCAGATAATGTAATACCCTTTTCACCAATTTCAGTTTTATCACCAGCAGCTAAAATTTCAAAATCACGTTTTAAACCACAAGCTTCAACAGTTGCTTTATAACGTTTTTCATCATAAGCAGAAGCAAATAAAATATTTTCTCTAATTGTACCATTAAGTAACCATGCAGTTTGTGAACAATAAGCAACAGATTCAGTTAAACCAGTAGTTGAATCAACAACTAAATCATCCCTTGGACTTGAACCAGGAATAAATATTTTACCATTAAGTAATGACATTTCACCTAAAAGTGCTAATAATAATGACGTTTTACCAGAACCAGTTTGACCAATAATAACATTCAATTTATTTTTGACAAATGAAATATTAATATCTCTTAATTTAAAATCATTAGATTCACCATAAGTCCAAGAAAATGAAGCATTTTGAAAACCAATTTCAGGTGAATTTTCATCTCTTACTGAAACAAGTTGTTCATATTTAGTAGTTTCAGGTTCATTTAAAAATTCTTCAACTCTATCTAAAGAAACTTTAGATTGTACAACAAATGAAAGCATATCAGCAAATTGATCTAATGGATTACGTAACAAATTGAAAAGAGATAATGAAGTAAAAGCAATTGGTGTTGTTAATGCTTTACCTTCAATAATAGTATAACAATAGAATGCAACTAAACAAACAACTGTTGGTGTAACAAACCAAACAAAGGAAGCAACAATCCAAATATAACATCTTTTCCATAATAAAGCTAATTCTTCTTTTCTTACTTGTAAAATTTGTTCAGAAAATTTAGCTTCCCATGCAAAATATTTAATAATTCTAATATTTTGGAAAGTTTCATTTAATTTTTGAATTCTTTTATCAGTAATTTTAAGCATTTTCTTTTGATAATCACCTAAAATCATACTTAATTTATAATTTAATGGCATCATAATGACAATAGTAGAAGCACCAGCTAATGCAGCCCAACCTAATAAACTATATAAAATAGAGATAGCAATAATAGTCATAACCAAGGAATTAACAAAATAATGAAGATAAGCACAAATTTCTGAAACTTTAAAAGCATCAACTGCAATTAAATTGATAATAGAACCTAAATCACGTGTTTCAGATGATTTCTTTTCAGATTCCGTTGATTCAGATTTTGAGTCTTCTGTATTAGTTTGTTCGTTAGTTGCTGTTGTTGTTGGTTGGTTTTCAGTATCTTCTTCTGATTCCTTTTCAGAATTTGAACTTGAAATTCTTCTTCTTAATGCTTTTGAATAAACTTCACCAATAATAATGGCTCTCATTCTAGTACAAATTCTTCTACCTAAAAACAAACCACGACCTGTTAAAGCAGATGTAATAGGAGCACTAAATACCATTAAAATGACAAATAACCAAGCAAGACTAGCAGATTCTGTATCTGGTGATTCAACATATTCTAAAATTTTTTTTAATAACATTGATGGAAAGAACAATAAAATAGCTTCAATTGATGTTAATATAGATTGATAGAAAAATAATTTACGGAATTGATAAAATAAATTAACAGAAAATCTTTTATGCCATTTAATTTTATAAAATTTCAAAATTGTTGGATAAGAATTATCTTCTAATTTTAAACTCCAAATATCTTCAATCTTTGGTAAAATTTTTTGAGCTCTCATAATCATTGGTTCAACCCAAGAGAATGATGTTATACTAAAGAAAGAAGATTGAGATTCTTCAGATGGAGTTAAACCTTCAGAAAGATAAACTGTAATTTTTCTATCACTAAAATGATCTGAACCTTGAATAATAAATAATAATAAAATTGAAATAAATTCACTAATATAAAATTTTTCAGAATATGAATTTAAAGTATGATGTAAAACTGCAGATCTGAATAAAAAGAATGTATTGAATAAATAAGTAAAAGTTAAAATGAATGTATGGTACCATAAATTTGGATATTTTGATGATAAACCATTAGAAGAATGGAATAATCTAATTGATGTTAATAATAACAAATAAGACCAAAATATATTACATATTATTGGAACTTTGGTATTTGAACTCCATTCTTTTGCTAGACGAGGGATAAAATATGGAGTAAAAGAAATAAAAGTTTGAAATATTATAATAAGTTCTTGTAAAAAAAGCATTGTACGCTCAAAATGTGATCTAAAAATGATTTTAGTAGAAATCTTTGAACCTTCAATGGAATTAATTGATAAATATTTCATATCAAAATGTTTATTTAATATAGAAACTGTGGCTTCTTCTTGAGTATTTTCATTTTCATTTGAATTATCTGTTGATCCATAATTTACATCTTCAAGAATTTCTGTTTGAGAATTATCTAGTTTTAATTCGATTGGATTTGAATTTTTATGTATGATATCGTTCATAAACACATAATATATGATAAAACATATAGAAGTTGTAATTAAAATTAGAGGGACATATTGTTCTAAGATTAAGTGTCTTGAACAACGTGTAAAATCGTCAATCAGCCACAAGTGACTGCACGTATTATTCGACATAATTATTCTTAGCTTAAAAGACGTTATGACCTAGTGAATGAGGATGTAAAAGACAGGACAAGTCACGTAAAGAAAGAAAGTAAAAAGAGGCAGAAGGCAAAAAGAGACGTTCTGGTTGTAGAAAGATAGCCTGCCAGCTGTGCAAATTTCAGTTCAGCTCAATTCAGTTCAACTCATTGCGTGTAAAATAAATTGTAAGATATTAGAGTGGCCGAGCATTGTTATATCCGCTGTGATAAGGCTCACACTGTTGCAAAGTGATAACAGATCTTAACGGGTTTCTACTGTCAAGTATGACTCTTTTTTCAATTGCAGACAACAACGGTATTGAATAAAACATCAGACTAACTTATTTTATTTTATTTTATTTTACTTTACTTTACTTTATTGTAGATTGCGTATATGTATATATGATATTCAGACGGATAACGGAAAAAGCCCTCTTACCGAGAGGCTCTCTGTAGTTCTATGTTCTATCTCTATCCGTTTTGGAATTTGACACAATGTGTGTTGTGCGTCGAAAATATTTGCTAATCTAATCTAATATATATTTTCATCAGATTACTATTAATACTAATATTAATACTAATACTAATACTAATATTAATACTAATACTAATATTAATAAATTATTCTTTTTTGGATGAGTCATAACATCAACCAAACACATGAAATTTATATTCATATTTATATTCATTTAAATTTTTACTATGTATTAAAATTATAACAAACAAATTAATTACTGTAATCTAATCTTTTTAATTATATTAAGTTAGTTTATAAAAAACATAGGTATACATATTTTATCATCCATGAAAATATATATCAACTTTACAGGTCTTCTTTACCTTTAATCATCGTTTTTGTCCTTTGAACCTCTTAACAAACCAGTTCTTCTTGCAGCAATTAAACCAGCCTTTTGACCAGAAACTGCACCTCTAGAAATGGTTGATGCCTTACCAATATGTTGATGGTTACCACCACCATGAGGGTGATCAACTGGATTCATAGCAACACCTCTAGTCTTTGGCCATGAGTTTCTCTTGACCTTGTATTTATGGAAAGCTCTACCAGCTTTTAATAATGGTTTATCAATTCTACCACCACCGGCAACAACACCAATAACACCTCTAGCATCAGAAGAGATAATCTTCTTTGCACCGGATGGTAATTTAACTCTAGTTTTGTTTTCATCTGGGTTGTGTCCAATAATAATAACATAATTACCAGAAGTTCTACCTAAAGCACCTCTATCACCAACTTTTTCTTCAACATTGGAGACAATTGTACCTTCTGGAAGGGAACCTAATGGTAAAACATTACCAATATTAAGAGATGCACTCTTACCACAGTAAATGAATTGACCAGTATAAACACCTTCATTAGCAATAAAAATTTCTTCTCTTAATTTAAATCTATATGGATCTCTGAATGAAACTTTAGCTAATGGAGCACCTCTTCCTGGATCATGAATAATTTGCTTAACAACACCTCTAATGTAACCGTGTCTTTCAGCATAATCTAAGGTTCTTAACTTAGCAGCACCCTTTCTTAATCTGGTGTGAGAAGTGAAAATGGAACCTGCACCCTTTCTTTGGTTTCTAATAACTCTACCTGTAAAAATGAAAATAAAAATTAAAGTAATTAATATAATTTATGTTAGTGATTTGTTCTTGAATCAATTTAAATAAAAACTTCTTTATTTCGATATGTATTTTTCAAAAAAAGGATTAATTTAAGATTTAACTAAATTGATTTTATTAATTGTATAGTGATAAGATTTCAGTAAGTAGGTGCCTGTCATGTTATTTTTGAAATTTGACTTAAATGTACTGCTTCTATCAAAATCATATAAATTTTCAACTATTGATATAACTAATTTAATTTAATCATTTCTAAATTATTGCTGAAATATATTATATATTTGTCCCAAGTTTCATTTTAATTTCTAAAAATTAATTATATTATTAAATTTCATAAATAAATTCTTTATTATTATATTCTCTTTTATTTTTGATGTATTTCATTTTAAATATTTCATTTCATTTTATTTAAAGCTAAATCATGTTATGTAATATAGTATCCAATCTGTTTTTATCCTTCTAAAAGTTCTTATATCATTTTATGTGCTCTATACATACCCATTTTGACAGTTACAGTTTCTAAACAAACAAAAAGATTCGAAACTTCAAGGATTTACGATCAATTCCTTCCGATGTTATATCAATTTTCCCAAATACTATGTTGTATCCTCAATAGCAGCTGCACCTCACTCTCACTCACTCACTCAATACACAGAACGAGAGACTAACTATCCCATACACACTATACCATAGAGAGACAAAGTGCGCGACTCTACAATTGATGGATGTGATACGTATAGTGCGGTGTGAGGGTGTGTCTTCTTTTTCACAGTCACAAAATAAAAGGTGCTCGCTCTAATAATTTAATTTCACACTTACTTAACATGCAAATCAGTTGAGGAAACAAACATTCACCAGATACAGATACAGATACACTGCTATACCATGTAACTACAGATACTGCTAGATACATTAATAATCAAATACTATATATGTATGTATCTTTAAAACATCCATACATACATACTGGATGATGTATAGTTCTTTTCTTTTCCACCAATATCTCAGTGAATTTCTTAGATTAGATACAGCCTTTCTCTATAATTTGTGAATTTATCTAACATGCAGAAAGAAAGAACAATATGTATATATGCTTGTTAATAAAATCTATTAAATATATAGCTAAGTAAAATGAAGTAAAACAACTAATTGAACGTACCTTTACCTTCTTATTTAATCATAGAAACATTGATTTGGATTCTTAAAGTAGCAATAAACGATAAACAATAAACAATGCGGATTCAAATTTGAAAATATTTCGATCGTCATTTATTTATTGACAGATAACAGTAACGAAAATGGTGGCTCAACCCTTTTCGGACTATATATACATAATGATTAATCTTTTGATTTCGTGCGCTGTACACATGTATAATATATGTTAAGGGGATTATTATATACATAATTTATTTATATTCTTATATATTAAATATCTTTTATAAAAATTCAAGATTTAAATTAGCTGAGATAATAATGAATTAAATTAAATTAAAATTTCAATCAGAAACATTTACTTCAATTTCAATATCATCTTCATCCTCTTCAGCTTCTTCAATTGCAGTTTCAACAATATCATTTACAGTAGATTTAACTTTTTCTAAATCATTACTTTCAAGTTTAACTTCAACTGATTGATGATCACCTTCAATTTCTTCATTTTCACCAGATTCACCAATTATATTACCAAAATTTTCATCAGTTGAATTAATTGCAATTGTAACATTTAATTTTTTACCATTCCATTCATTACCATTAAATAATTCAATTGCTTTCTTTTGATTTTCTTCATTTTCAAATCTAACAAATGCAATACCTTTATTTTGAATTTGAGCACCATTAGATTTTAACATTTTATAAACTTCAGTTGGTAAAGTTTTTCTTGGTACTTTAACCCATTGTGGATTTAAATCTTTCATATAATTACGTAAATCATCAATTGTTACATTTTTATCAAGATTTCCAACAAAAATAGTTGTTGTTGATGGAATACCATTTTCTAATCTTTTTTGTTTTTCTTCTCTTGATTTTAAAAATTGCTGCTGTTGTTGTTGTTGATTAAAATTATGAAATGATTGTGATTGTGATTGTTGTAATGATGGTTGCGGTATTGATGATTTCGAATGTTGTAATTGTGACTGTCCATTAATTACATTTGTTGGATAAAATGGTTTAATGTTTCTATTATTTAAATTTGGGAAAAATGATGCAGCTTGAAGATTTGGTTTAAATACACCATTAACATTTGAAGGTGATTGTTGATTAGATCCAGGATAATAATTTCCATTTGATGGTAATGCGTGAGAAGGAAGAATGGGTGGTGGAGATGAATAATAATAATGTTGTTGACCATTTGGAAGTAATTGATGAGAACCATTATGGCCATTTCTTATATTATAATGACCATTAAAATTATTATTATTATTTGGATAAAAACCACCTTTTCTGAAATTATTTGAATATGGAATTTGTTGATTTTGATTAATCATATTATTATTATTGTTATTATTATTATTATTATTATTATTATTAAAATTTCTAAATTTATTTTTATTTTGTGGTAATGCATATTTTGCATAAATTTCTCTACCAGCGATTGATTTACCTACTATTGAATCAATTGCATTTTTAGCATCATCAGGATTTGTGTAAGTAATAAAACCATAACCTTTAGATTGTAATACTATTTTATTAATTGATCTATTTAAAAAGTTTTTTCTTGGAATTTCAACAGATACTACATCAAATTCAGGTGTTAAATTTCTAACATCATCAGCGGTGACATCATAAGGTAAATTACCGACAAATATTCTATCAGGAATAATGTCTTGTTCGTGTTCTTGTTGTTCTTGTTGTTCTTGTTGTTCTTGTTGTTCTTGTTGTTCTTGTTGTTCGTGTTCTTGTTGTTCTTGCTCTTCAAGATTTTCTGTAATTTTATCGTTATTGGTATTATCATTAGGTTCATTAGGATCATCAAATTCATTAGAATGATTTTTAGTGATATTATCATTATCAAGAGACTCTTCTTGAGTATTTGTTGATTTTGTTGATGTTGATAATTCAACATTTTTTGGGTTTGTTGTTGTTGTTGCTGTTGCTGGTTCTACAGTCATTTTATAATATTAATTAGTCTATAATTGGAATACGAAATTTCTTTTTGGTTGGTTTTTTTTATTTGAATAAATAGTAATTTTCTGAATTGAATTGAATTAAATAGTAACAAGCAGAAAAAGGTAAGGAATTGAAATAAAGTGAAATGAGGTGAAGTGAATTGAAGTGAAGACGTAATAAAACAATGAATAGATATGATTATAACAGATATATATAAGATAATAGTCAATTTATTGTTATTGTTATTATTATTGTTACTATATTTGATATTTGATATTTGATATTTGATAAAATAATACTTCGAGAAGAATTAATCAACAGATGAGAAATTTTGTATAGTAACAAAACCGGGTAATGTATTGGAAATAAATGAGAGACGAGATAACTGCAAGTGAAGAAGCTAGAAAGCTAAGACAGATAAATATGAATATATGGGAACAGACTACAATAACTGTGAAAGCTAACAGCTAACAGCTAACCAAGGAATAGGAGGAACGAAGAGGATCACCACCAGTGAGAGGGTTATGGGTAACGGGTAGTTCATAATTCTATTAATTGGATTGTGGTTTGTTATTGCTAACAGCTATTGCTTATTATAATCTTCAACAAACCCCAGACCCCATGTTAGTCCAACGTTAATTTTTTCTCACATCGCATTGTCCCAGCAAAGTGCCCGGCGCTGAAGAAAATTCCGAATTCCCACCGGGAGGACTGGGAGGACTGGGGCCACCGGGCGTTATCGCGTAAGTGTGCGGCCGACAATCAAAAATTACTCGGTCTACTGTCTACTATCCACCTGCCCACCACAATGCACGGAGTCTGCGATTTAATTCTCCATTCGTTCTTCATTCATCCATAATCCATAGTAACTTTCTTTCCCTTTCGCCTTCCGGGATCGGATGTGTTCGGATATCGCGCCTTTTGCAGTTTGAATTTTGAATTTTGAATTTTGAATTTGAAGATTTGTGTCGATTGCTTTCCTCTAACTTTACTGAGTAATGGCTGGTGATTGGTCATTGGCGAATGTGCGTTTTTTTAATTATTTCACCCAGTCACGTGCCGCAAGCTGTCCCTAAACCCGCGTCGATCGACCGCCACGCCTTTCCCGCGTCGATCGCCGCAGCCCTCTCCGTGGCTTGTGCTCGAAACGGTCGTCAGCCAATGAGAGCAGCGGAAATGCCTCTTATTGTACACCACAATGAACGAATCCAGCTAAGCTAACAGCTAATGGCTAATGGTTAACAACTAACAACCAACTCCATCCACAATCCACATACAAATTTTCAACGCGCTCAACGCTCGATTTACTTAGTATTTCTTAGTTCTCTACTGTGATACTACTACTAGTGCTCTATACTTACTATGGGATATCATGTATTACAACATGTATACAGTAATTGGTGTAGAACATTGCAGTTTATGTTCAAATCTTGTAAATCTTCCCTTACCTTTCAAAACCTCTCATACCCCCCCCTCTTCCCTCTTTATCACTTAACTGTCATTATATTTATTATTCATATTCATATAGACTTATCAATTAAATAACACAATGTCCTTTGTTACTGATTTAATCAACGCCGTTTATCCAGTTACTGCATTTGCTGAAGAAGAAGTATGTATTAACTAATTAATTAATTATTATACTTTGATTTAATATTATCTTGATAGGTATATTTAAAAATACTATTACAATTCAAATTATATTCATTAAATTCAACTGATTGTATTGTTATCATTTATATTCAATTAAATAATTTAAATTTAACAACCAAGTAATTAATTAAATATCTATCTATCTACCAATCAATTAATCTATCAATCTATATATCTATTTTTCTATCCATCTACCCACTATTCATTAATATCACTGTTCCTCTATTTCAATATAACCATAATTCAATAAACCAATCAATTCACCCACTCACCCACTAATTATACCATATCATCATATTAAATATATTATATACATAAGATAAAGAATCATAACCTCATTTATTGTTAAATATTCGAATTAAAATACTAACATTAACTATCAACTATTTATTTATATTTTATTTTATTTTATTTTATTTTATTCACAGGCTGAAGAAGTTGTAGAAGTTTCTACTGAAGAAGAAGAAGAAGCTCCAGAAGCTGAAGCTGAAGCTGAAGACGAAGATGATGAAGATGACGAAGATGACGAAGATGATGAAGATGATGAAGAAAGTGAAGATCAATACGATGCCTTCAAGAAAGAATGCTCAGAACTTCCATCAATTAAACCTTTTGTTCATCATTATGAAGAATGTGTTGAAAGAGTTACTAAAGAACAAGAAGAACCAGATTACGAAGAAAAATCATATAAAGAAAATTGTGTTGAAGAATTCTTCCATTTACAACATGCTCTTACTGAATGTGCTGCACCAAAATTATTCAGAAAATTAAAATAAATGTTTGTGTCTTCTTTTTGCATCTTATATTTATAAATAATGATATTCTTAAAAAAAAAAATCATACTTGTTTATTTACAGAACTTATTTATTCACTTCATATTTTTTCAAAAAACACTTTCTCCTCCGAAAACATTTAAATATATTACATCCTCTTATATCACTATATATATTAAGCAACAACAACAAAAATAAAATTAAAAAAAAAGAACATTGTTACATTGATAATTTGATACTTATATCCATCTAATCTTATAATCAATTTAAATAAAACACATATTTCTTTAATTCTAGACCTATCTAATGATATCAATATTTATTAATGATGGTAATTGCCATTATATATATACATATTTACTTTTATAAATGTAGTAGTCAACAATACATATAATACTTATCCTTAATATAATACTTATTTTTAATGTCACTTTCAAATATAAAGTGTAAATTATATTCAGATCGACTTAAAATTTCATATATATGTATATATACTACTATGCGATTTAGTTGAGCCATCTCGAAATCTATTTTACTTTAATTTATGTCTTTTTTTGGCACTTCTTATCCATATTTCAACTATTCATACACAACTATGCTAAAAAATAACAATATTTAATACCTTGTTTATAAGTATAACAAATAACCAAGTTTACATGTATTTATATTACAAAAAGAAGTAAAAAAAATATTTCTTAAATTTTTATTTCTTAATTTCTTATTTCTTAATTCTTCATTTCTATACTTTTAAATTCTATACTTTTTTAATTATACTGGTTTGTTACAGAATATTGGTTCGAAAAATTAAATTAGTCTTTATATAATAAACAGCTATGTAAATAACATAAAACTAGATTTATTTCTTTGCAGCAGCAGCAGCAGCCTTTTCAGCTTTAACAGCATTTGCAATCTTAGCTTGTGCTTTAGCACCCATAATACCACCACCCCAGTGTCTCTTAGAGTCATCGTATTTTTCAATGTAGTTAGCATTGATAGTAGAAACTAATTTAGCAAGGGAAGATTCATCTTCAGACTTAACATCAACAAGAGCAGCAACAGTTGCAGTCTTTTGATGAACTAAAGTACCTAATCTAGCCTTACCTTTAACAATTGCGTATGGAACACCCATCTTGTGACATAAAGCTGGTAAGAAAATAACTAATTCAATTGGATCAACATCATTAGCAATTAAAACTAATTTTGCTTTCTTATTTTCAATTAAACCAACAACATGATTTAAACCATATTTAACAACATATGGCTTTTCAGAAACATCTTCCTTCTTTTTACCATCTGCAATAGCAGCAGCTTCTTTAGTTAATCTTTCCTTCTTTTCAGCAGTAGTTTCTGGTCTGTATTTGTTTAATAATTTAAATGCTTCAGCTGCAGTATTCTTATCTAAAGTATTGTTAAATTGTGCAATAGCTGGAGGAACCTTTAATCTTAAAGATAAAATTTTCTTTTGTCTTTGGAATCTAATGTATTCTGGCCATTTAACAAATCTAGATAAATTTCTCTTTGGTTGAATAGCTTGACCTAAACCAAAATTCTTTGGAGTAGATTCAAATAATGGATTCTTTGTAGAAGCAGTCTTGGTGCTTTTAGATGCTAATGGTGCTGGAGCAACCTTCTTACCTTTTGGAGCCATCTTTAAGAATGTGTTGGTTATACAATAAATTCAAAAAAGAAAAAGGTTTCTTGAAACTATCTTTTAATATGGATACTTTAAAATATTATTATTTAAGTATACAAATGATATAATATTTTTCATCAACTGTGAGGCAAGACAGTTAAGAGAGGAGAGAGACTAAGACTAAACGACTAGAGAGATTATCGTCGCTCTAGCTTCTGCCCTAACAAATTCATAATGTGTGCACCCCGCGCACCTCACATTGGAGGAAACACTAAAAAGGGCTTACTTCCATGTCACGTGCTTATACAGAGGGCTTCACAGCAATTTCAGGAATTTGTTCAACTCCGAGATCTTCCTGCATTAAAATATCAAAAATTCATGAGTAAATAAATAATGTTATGTGTTAGTAAATTGTTCGTTATAATTATGAATAATGTTTGTATATATATATATATCGTAAACATACCATCTTTTCATTAAACCCTTCAATGCCTTCCTTTAGAGTTTTAATCATTTCATCATACTGTTATTAATGCCAACCTTCATGTTAGTATAAGTTTATAAGGGAGATCAATTGTTTTATTTTTTTTCGGAGTTGTCCAATACTTACAATTTTCTTTAATGATTTAAAATCTTTTGTTACTTGAACTTCCTTTTCATTTACGTGTAACATTTCCTCTTTAATGTCATTTGTAATACTTGAATTTTCCTTTATTTGATATTCAATCTTTTCATGAAGTTCTTTAATAGATTCAGTTAATTTCTTTTCAATTTCAATTAATTCATCATCATTTGGTTCATTTTTTATTATTGAAATCTCTATATTTAAATAAAATTTTAGTTCAAGTTTATTGTTAGTATTTGTTAAGTACAATAATGTCAATAATATAGTTAAACTATTTTATTACTTACCTTTTTTATATTCATTATAATCTTGATCATACTTATTTACTTCTTCTCTTAATGCCATCAAAGTTTCAATTTCGATCGGTTTTATTGATTCATCACATTTAAGTTCAGAATAACAATAAAATGCTAATTTACCATATCTTTTGACAATAATTGTACTTTCTTCAACCATTTCATCTAATAATTTTGTCATTAACGCTTTGTTTATCCTATTATGAAGATTAAGAACAAGATCAGAAATGCCATATGGACGATATTCCTTTTTCAAGTATTCCGCAATAACAATTTTTGCTATATTAATTTTTGTTTTGTTAGTATATATATTTTGAATTATCTAATATCTTAAGTGATTCTTACCTTGTTCAGCATCAAGTTTCTCAACTTTCTTCTTGGTAGACATATCAATTAAAACCTACTTGAATTATAAAAGTTAATATCGATGAAAAAAATGTTTTAAATTGTTGCTTTTACATAAAAAAATAAGAATAAATTATAAACTATGAGCATGAGTATTCCGTTTTGCGGCTCAGCTTTTACAAATCTCCTATTTATAAAATCGCACTTGGCATCTTCATCATTAAAATGACTAAAGAAGTCCATCCTAAGAAATGACGTGTTCTTTGACCAGCACCAGATTCTTCATTATATTGCTCCCATGCGTAACCAGTACTTTCATAATTATCATAGATATTATTAACAAGATTTTCTCTTAATTGAATATAAACTTTGTTAGCAAGTTCCTTAACAGATGAATCAACATCATCTTGTTCACCATAATAACGTAATGCTTCTAATGTTAAGTAGTTTATATTAATCCAAATATGACCTCTCCAATAATCTTCACCCTTGTGGAATTTACTATCTTGTTTAGATAAAGATCTAATACCAAAATCACTCCATAATTTATCTGGATTATTTATACTTTCAATAACAGCTGTTAATTTTTCGGTATCACTAATAGGAATTAATTTATGAATAAATGGCATAATTGTAACATATCCTTCATGACATTCAAAAATATCATCATCATCATCATCAACAGTAACATCACAATACATTTTCTTATTCTTTGACCAATGAACTTTTTCAATATTAGAAATAATATCATCAAATCTTTTCTTGTATAATTTTGCATCTTCATCAATTTCAAGTAATTGTGCAATTTTAAACATAGATCTAGTCATAACACCCATCCAAGATAATAGATCTATATTTAGTTCTGAAATATCTGCTTCACAACGTGGATAATCATCAATACCACTAGGTAAACAAAGTTCTTGACTTCTACCTTTCCAACGATAAACTTCATCATTGTTTGGATAATGTCTTTCAAAATCTCTTGTATTACCTCTTTGAGTAGATCTAAACCATTCGTAATGTGTTTGTAGTTTAGGATAAATTTCCTTTGCATAATTAATCATTAATTCTGGCTTTTCCATATGTAAATCACCTAAATTATTCTTTAAATCATCAATTTGAAACATACCATTATCATTTAATTGATATTCTAATTGAAATTTTTTAGCAGAATCTAATAATTCACTGAAAATCATCATTAATGTAGGTGGATTAGCAATATTTGGATTTTGTGTAGTAAATTCTATTGGAACTTTTGATCTAGATTCATCACCTAAAATTTGTTCCCTTGCAATCCAACCTTTATCATCAATTAAAGAAAACCATGATTTAACAATCTCTAACGTTAAATCAGAATCATATTCAAGAATTGGTAATAAGTGGAAACCTTCATCCCAATAAAATCCTCTAGGAAAGAATGGTCTACTTGGAACACATGTAAATAATTCATATTGACCTTCTGGTGAACCTGCTAAATCTGTATGAGAAAATTTAACATCATCTAATACTGCCTTTCTATCAACTATTTGATCTCCATGTTGATAAATAATACCACCCATTAATTGTGATAATATTTCTTTGGCAAAATCAATAAATTTATTGGTATTGAATGGTGCACTAAGTTGAAATTTCTTAGTAAATTTAGTATCAATTATATTCAATACATCTCCAATCTTGTTTGAAAGATCTTCCCTTTCAATTTTATTTTTAGAAACTTCAGTATTATAAATAATATCAAATTGAAAATTTCCAACAAAAGTTTTTTGAATAAGGTTAAAATTACCTTTAAAATTATTTGAATTTCTTAATTGTAATAATTCAATTGGAGAATATGCAATAGGAGAAATATCATTATCTTCAAACTGTTGAATGTTAATTCTTACTAATGCCCAAAATATTTCACTTGCCTTCCAAACTTCTTGTTCTGGAACCATTAATGAAGTATAATGAGTTTTTGTTGGATCATAAGTTTCATCATCTGGAATTGTATGAACATCGGGATAAACATTCATATCATCATCAATAATGTCAATAGTAAAATCACCATTTAATTTTTCCATAAATCCTTTTAATGTAACATCACCATCAACTAAATTATTGGTACCTTCATATAAATCAGATGCTAAACCAAGTTTACCATCACCTTGAAGACCGGCGTAAAAAACAATTGAATTAACAGCATCAGATCTAACTGTAGTACCTTTAACTCTTAATGCCCAGTTTAAACCATCATCAGTCTTGACAAATTCTGTTGTTAAATTTAAATGTGAATCATTATCAATAATATTTTCAATACCACCAAATCTTGGATCGTATCTAGTCCAACCGAATTTTTTGATGTTGTGACTTTGTTCACAAGAATGTTTAGATAACAGTGGTCCTTGGAAAGTTTCTGCTGGAAACCATAATAAACCAGATAATAATGAGTTTGGAATACGTGGACGAACACCGACGTATAAATTAGATCTATATGGACCCCAATTTAATGATTCTTGATTTAGTTTTTCATATTCTTCTGCAATTTTATCAAAGTTATCTAAGGTTTGGGAATTTGCAAATCCAAATAAGAAAATCAAAAAATACCATATACTGACAAACATAGTAATGATAATATAATAGTCTAACTTATTTCCAAAAGTAAATCAAGAGGTTGCCCATGAATTGAAAAACATTGACATGAATATCTACAGATAAATTTGAAAATTAACACGTACCTTTCATGTATCAAGACAGACACGTATTTTTCAAAACACCGTTTGCACTTGCAATTTGCTTACGTAGCCCGCTACCGAAACGTGGGTCAGTGGTCAGTGAGAGGTCCGAGGTCTCTTTACTTTATTAAAGGCCGATATCATCTGCTCTCAACAGTTGGTTATCTAGAAAAGTTATTGCATTATTGTTATTATATTTAATTAGTTTATAAATAGTGTCAGATATAAAATGTAAAATGTCTATAAAAACCCAGTCTTTCTTTTTTTCTTTTTAGGACCTTTAGATTGGGATTGGGTGAATCCAGGTTGCGAAGAGTAATTTTGACCTTTTTGTGATTGTGAAAATTGTGAAAATTGTGGATATTGTTGTGAATTTGGTTGTGATGAAGGATTATCACTTAAACCACTCAAACCACCGTCATAAGACTTATTGTTGGTTGATATAACCATCTTTTTCTTAATTGGTGAAACTCTATTAGGAAGAATTGTTTGAGATGTTTTATGTGATTGAGACAATCCAATTGTTGGAACCTGTGAAGACATTACAGTTGGAACAGAGTAAACGTTACTTGCGTATGAATTGGATAAACTTGGGTCTTTTTCGTCATCTGAATCCATAATACCGATAACATTTGCATCCTCTTCAAACGAATCTAAAATATCTGCATAATCAGTTGGTAATAATTCACGTGACAGTGCCAATTGTTTAGTAATTTCTGGTTGGTTTAAAGTTTTTTTATTTTTTCTTAACTCAATTAAACTCAATAATAAATATAATGTAACATCTGTTGTGATATATTTATCCGAATTTCCTACTAATGATTCAAAAAACTTCACAATTTTAGTTCCAGTTTCGTCAATATTATCTTCATTAGAATATATTCCCGTTACATTCATATTATCTGTCATCCAAATTGTTTGGTTCAGATTAACGCTGTATTCTGCATGATCTTTATTTTTAATTAAATGCTTGACGATTTTAAAAATATTTTTGATGTTTCTAGGAATGTGAATATGACTTATCATTTGAAATAGTGATTTATGTGTAATAGATTCATCATCAAGAAATATTTTTAACATTTGATAAATTTCACTTGTAACTTCATTTGCATCTGGAGAATCATCGTCATCAAATTGATAATAATCAATCAAGTAATTAAATAATTTAAAAGATTCATTTTTATCTATTGGAACAACAAAACTGTGTTTCATAAATAAAGTTTCAAAAATATCATCTGGTTTATGAGATTTCTCAAATTTATTACAATCATTAAAACGACTAGTGTACGTTAAAAGATCAAACGTTATTTCACTATTTTTTTGTTTTTGTATCATGATATTCAGGTAAGGCATTGAGTCAAACTGATAAATATTCGTGCTTATAGGTGAGAAATTAATATCTGTAAAAAATATGTAAGGATTATTGAAAATTTTGAAATTCTTAATATCAAATTCAATTGTATAATTGATATGGGTATTCTTAGATGATACAACACAAATATTATTCGAGTCACTTTTTGGAGCTTGAATTAATTGAAGATATAAAGATGTATCTATATCATTAAGATAGTGTTTCCATGCTAGTTTTCTTTTAAAACTGATTGATACATCAACAATAATTATTTCTTTGGTTGTAAGAATATAATAAATCTCATTTTCATTAGGACTTTTTACAATATCTAAAAATTTTGTCCATATACCACCCAATACACGACATTTGAAAATTTCTGAAATTATCTCATCATCTGATGATAGATCAAATGAATATTCAAATAATTGTGTTCTTGAAAGTAAAATCAAGCGATTAGGTGATAACCAAATTGATTTTTTGAAATTTGAAAGTTCTGTTGGATCATAAAATGATTCAAATTTCAAATTGATCTTTTCAAATACAATATTTTTCAAGTTATCTGCTTTAAATACAATAAATTTCCCAACACAATCAATGATACATAATCTTAAAGTTTTTGAAGTGATCAATAAACTTGAATGTGCAAATGATGCATATGTTGGACCTTGCTTATATTGAAAGACTTTATTTAACAAAAATGAAGAATTAATTATACTTACTCTTAATATATAAATTGTATCTGTTGTTCTAACTAAGATCAAACTAGTATTGGTATTTATGGTATGTGCACTTATACCTAGAATTTTTGATTTTAACGTTAGTGAACGTACCCATATAAATTTAGGAGATTTTATATGTAAGTTATCAAATTTATTATTCTGTTCATCATCATGCCTTTTTTGTGTATCTTGAAATATAATATCATTTGTTTCTTCTGATAAAGTTTTTTTCTCATTTTTTAATAATTTCCATCCATTCCATTTAGGATCTAACTGTCCAAATATCAATATACTGTCATTAATACCTGATGTTATAACAGAATAAACTTTAGTTCCAAGTTTGAATAATTTGCATGTTTGAGATATACATGGGTTGTAAAATGATTGTGTATTGTCATTATTAAGTTTATTGTCTTTTTTACCATTAATCCAAGATGAATTATCTTTAATAAGTTTCTGATCTAAAGGGTCACTTTTATTTGTTTTTGATCTTAATTTTTCATCATCCGTTTTTGTAACATATTCAAGACTCCATATTTTTCTGTGACTTGAATTCAAAATTGCCAATCGTCTGGGTATGTCTGAATATTCTTTTGTAAAATTTAATGATAATGAATCATTTGAAAAATCAATATTACCTATCGTGGTTGACCCATACGTTTCGGATATCCCTAAACCTGGAGTATGCGGTAGCATTTCTACCTCATTAATATATTATCACTTTATAAGGTAGATTATTGTTGGTTTGCAATATATATTATGCAGAACAGAAATCAAAGACGACAGTCAGTGATGTATAGATAAAAGAATCTAAAAAAGAGTAAAAAAAAAGTTCAACATAAAAATTGTAACGCGTATGGATTTTAAGAATATATTCCGCTGGTTTCAATCAGAGATACACACAAACAGCCTAAGAAACATTACAAATTTAATATAGAAAAAAAAGAATTTTACTAAGGAACTACTAAATAATTGAATATTTTAAAGGTGCTTATTTAGAAGCATCATCAAAAGATTCAAAACGTAAATCCCAATTGATTTGTGGACCTAATTTTGGTAAAACTTCAGCAACACTTTGAACATCTTTATCACCTCTACCAGAAACGGTAATGACTATACTTTGATCTTTTGACATTTTCTTTGCAGCTTGAATTGCACCATAAATAGCATGAGATGATTCTAAAGCTGGAATTATACCTTCATATTGTGATAATAATCTAAAACCTTCTAAAGCTTGAGCATCAGTAACAGCAACAAATTGAACTCTACCATTATCTTTCCATGCAGCTAACTCTGGGCCAACACCTGGATAATCTAAACCCGCAGAAACAGAATGAGTATCATGAACTTGACCATCTTGAGATTGTAAAACATAAGTTTTAACACCATGGAAAACACCTGGTTCACCAGCAGTTAAAGTAGCAGAGTGATAATTTGTATCAATACCACTACCACCAGCTTCACAACCTAATAATTTAACTGACTTATCATTTTCAAATGGAGAGAAAGTACCAGTCGAATTAGAACCACCACCAACACAAGCAACAATAAGATCAGGTAATTTACCATTATTTTTCTTCATATATTGTTCTTTAATTTCTTGACCAATTACAGATTGGAAAGTTCTTACTAAGGTTGGATATGGATGTGGACCAATTGCAGAACCAACAACATAATATGTTGATTTTAAATTAGTAACCCAAGATCTAAAAGCTTCAGAAGTTGCATCTCTTAAAGTTTTAGTACCATTTTCAACTGCTATAACATTAGCACCTAAAATTCTCATTCTAAAAACATTTAAAGCTTGTCTTCTAACATCTTCAGCACCCATATAAACAGTACATGTCATACCAAATTTAGCACAAGCAGTTGCAGTTGCAACACCATGTTGACCAGCACCAGTTTCTGCAATAATATTTTTTTTACCTAATCTTTTAGCAATTAAAACTTGAGCTAATGCATTATTAATTTTATGTGAACCAGTATGATTCAGATCTTCTCTTTTTAACCAAATTTTAGCACCACCAGCATATTCAGTTAATCTTTCAGCTTCATGAAGTGAAGATGGTCTACCAATATAATCATAAAGAGCATGGAATTCATCCCAAAATGTTGGATCTGCAATTGCACTTTCAAAAGCATCTTCTAATTCTCTTAAACATGCATGTAAAGCTTCAGGAACATATTGACCACCATAAGCACCAAAATTTGGATTATGTATATGAATTTCTGAAAAATCTGGTTTTTCAACAATATCTGGTTTTTCAGTTAAAGTTGTTGAAGAAATTGTATTTGAACCATTACCATTTAAAATTGATTTAACAAATTCTTTTGCAGCTTCACCCCTTTTACCTTCTGGAGCATTTTCAACAAGATTAATTAATTTTGAACCAATAACAACACCATCTGAATTTTCACCAACAGAAAGATAATGATCTCTAGTTGAAACACCAAAACCAACAGCAATTGGTGTATGTCCAGTAAATTTTCTAACATGATCACATAAAGGACCAACAGATGAAGTAACAGATACACCAGCACCTGTTGTACCCATACGAGAAACAACATAAATAAAAGAATCAGCAATTTCACCTAATAATTTTAATCTATCATCAGTTGTTGAAGGTGCAATTAATGGTACATAAGATAAACCAACATTTGAACAAATACCTCTAAATTTAACAGCTTCTTCAGGTGGTAAATCAACAACTATAAAACCATTTGCACCTGCATCTTTTGATGCTTTAATTAATTTTTCTTCTCCATATTTCAATATTGGATTATAATAACCCATTAAAACTATTGGAATTTTAACACCTTCTGATCTAGCTTGTTTAACTAAATCAAGACATTTTTGAACAGTACAACCATTTTCAATTGCTTTTGTATTTGCTTGTTGAATAGTTGGACCATCTGCAATGGGATCAGAAAATGGAATACCAAGTTCAATAACATCAGTACCACCTTCTTGTAAACCTTTTAAAATATCAATAGTATCATTTTCACTTGGGAAAAATGCGGTCATAAAAGTGACCAGGGCATTACGACCTTCGTTTTTAGCTTTAATAAAAGCTTCTCTAAGTTCAGCAGACATGATTATTTGTTTGTAAGTTTGTGTCTATAGTCTGTCAAGAGTTATGAAGGGTAGAAGCAGTTGATTAGTCTGTGTGATGGGAATGATTCGAAGAATGATATCGATCCTTATATAGATTCTCCACCGCCAGCCAAGCCAATATGTACATACATAATGATACATAGTGAGTCATGAAAAATGGAAAATTAATTTCTTTTTAATTTATTTTAATTGCAAATCAAACGAGCGAGCAACGAGCAAGCTAAATGCGGGGGTTGAAATGGGTATTGGTGTTGGTATACCATTGTTTATTGTTATAGATATAGATTACACAAAGATAGATAGTAGATAGTAGATAGCAAATTTAAACCTTCTTTGCCGTTTTACGTTTGGTGGGTTTCGGCTGGGATCTCTTGCTTGAAGGAGTGTTGTTAGCAGAAGCAGTCGTGGCTGCCGTTGTTGCTGCTGTTACGTTGAGCGGAGTAGACGCTGATGATACAGCAGCAGATACTTGAACAAGATCCAAATCATTGGTATTATTCTTTGTTGTGGAAATATCTGCTAAAAGTTTTGGATCAATATGAACACGACGTGGAACTATTTTAATGGCATCATCAGGACTCATTCCTTGTTTTATTTTAAAATATCGAATAACTGGTAGTACACATTTATAAGCAGCAAAAAATGTATTGAATTCGGTCTTAAGTGTAATCACTCTGTTAGATATATCCTTGTATATTTCAGAAGGTATAGAAGTCTCTTCAATACTAGACATGGCATTGATGTACATAAACATATCATAACGTATCTTCTCTAATTTGTGTTGTAAAAATTCAATCTGTTGAAGCAGCGTATCAATATCCACATTTCCTGCCTCCAAATCTTGAATAGAGACTGGGGTAATTGTCTGTGGGACAATCTGAGGTGTCATAGGTGTCAGTGATGCCATGGATGTTGTGGATATTATACATATAACTTCAGTATGTCACAATAAATTCGTACCACTTAAAGTTTCACGTCTGTCTTTTCTTCTGTTTCAAGAACTCAAAAAAGCCAACAATCAAAAATTCAAAAAATCAAAAGTCGCTTGTTTTCTCACTGCCTCGGTACGACAAGCTTTTCTGTTGTTCCCGTGAAAGACCTTCCGCATTGAGCAGCTCAGCCACACGGAGATACATCGCCGGGACAGATGTTGATGTTGATGTTGATGATGGTGGAGTGGCGGTGCAACTATTCAAATCAACAATTGAATACCCCAGATATTGGTTAAGAAGAACAAAACTCTCTTCATATCGTTTCTCTCTTATCGCAAGTTGAGTAACAGCCTGTACAACTATCCATTTTTTCTCACTGGGAGTAAACTTCCATTTGTTACAAAGTGCAATAGGAAGAATCCATTGGATGGCAGGAACATACGAATCATATGGTCCATATTCTACACCAAAACGAATTGATTCAATGTAAACATCCCGGTAAAACTTTAAATCTTCTTCTTTATCTTCACATATAGATTTCTTATGCTTGTTTTCTTCATTCACTGCAACTATACTCTCTCTTAATTTTCGTAATGACATAAGTATCGAATCTCTTTCACTATCCTTTTGCATTTCTTTCTCTTTAAAAATATATTCTTTGATTCGAATTTTGGTATCATTATATAATTCAATCCTTGCATTCTTAGAATTCTTAAGTGTCATGTCATCTCCACGACTAATCAATCCATATCTTGAAGCACTATTATTTTCTTTTTCTTTCTTTGCATCTTTCTCAAATCGTTCTCGTCTTTTCCTTAGTATTTCTTCATTATCCTTTTCTATAGAGTTATTTCCGACCCTCTGGATGTTACTAGCAGATGTATCATTATTATCTTTACTTATATTTCTGGTATCATCATGTTGATATTTGTCTCCACCATAACTTTTGTACCTAAAATTCTGTCCTCTTCCTCTTCCATTTCCTCTTCCATTTCCTCTTCCACGTCCTCGATTTCCACTTCTCTCATTCCCTCTGTTCTTATCACTTCTGTATCCATAATTATTTTCTTCACCCATAATAAATCCGTTGGTTTCCTTTCCTTTGGTTACCCAAATTAAAAGAAAGAGACAACTTGTTAAAATCAAAACACCAAAAAATATTCAAACAAACCCTCTATAAAAAATTCAAATTTCCTCTTTCGGAAGCCCACGCAATACATGGATTATAACGTATTATTCAGATTCCCTTTGTAATTCTTCTTCTCTTTCTATTCTTTTTATATTCACTTCTAGTAACAAACACCATCTTAATCTATCATGCTTAAATTGGCCTTTTTTGGTTCTGATTATTTCAGCATAAATTGTCTTAAACAAATATTACCATTATATAATTCTACCAACCCAACAACATCATTAATTTCACATCTTGATATAATTACTAGATCACCAAAACTAAGTGGTAGAGGAATGAAACAATTTAAAGATGTTCCAATTGTTTTATTTGCAAATAATGAATCTTTAAATCTTCTTCGAGCTGATAAAAAAATTGATTTCCAAAATTTATTAGATAAAAATAATTATGATATTTGTATTGCAGTTTCATATGGTAAACTAATTCCATCTTCATTTTTAAAATCTCTTAAATTTGGTGGTTTAAATGTTCATCCTTCAATTTTACCTAAATACTCTGGTCCTGCTCCATTACAACGTGCATTACTAAATAATGATCTTGAAACAGGTGTAACCGTTCAAACTCTTCATCCAACAGAATTTGATAAAGGTGATATATTATTACAACAAAAATATAATATAAAATTAAATGAAACAATCGAATCTTTAAATCATGAATTATCAACAATTGGTGGTCAATTACTTAAGCGTGTTTTAGAAGAAAAAATTTATGATTTAAAATCACCAACTCATCAATTAATTAATCCATATCTTCCTTATTCATATGCACATAAAGTTCATAGTAATGAACGTCAAATAGATTGGGATAATTTCACATCATTTGATTTACATCGTAGAGAAAATACATTGGGACAATTATACACATTTAAATGTTTCATACCAAAGAAAAAGAGTAAATCAAATACTTCTCCATATAAAAGAATTGTACTCTCTAATTCATCTTCAATAATTACTCCACTTACAAATGATGAAATTAATTTACCAAACGGTACATTCAGATTATTCAATGATGATCAATTTCAAGTAAAAGTAAAGGATGGTTGGGTCACATATTCTGAAATTAAAACTGAAGGTTTCGGATCTGAAAATGGTTCTAAATTTTTTAGTTCTTTAAAAAAAAAATTCGGAACAACAGATACTACATTTATTACAATACCCGAGAACAATAACTCTTGTAAATAGAATAGAATAGAATATTTTATTGTATCCGAATATAATAATTTATGTAAATAATGAAAAAAAAAATAATAATTTAAGATAATATATATTATGAAAAAAACACGAGAAATCTCTATAATGCAACAATACAATGCTTATTATATTCATTAACAGCAGTTGCAATTTGGGTGTATAAATATCTCTTATCAGCCTTATCAGGCAAGGGGATAAATCTTGGTGGTTCTACAACATTCTTAGTTTTGATACGAATACCAGTTTTTTCCAATGTAATGTTTTGTATACTATCCAATGGAATTTGCCAGTCAACTCCCAGATCAAATACCCTCACAACCAGAATTCTATTGAAACTAATAATACATGCACGATCTCCACCTTGTAATACAATATGCGCTAGATATTGATCTTCAGAATACATACCAGATCCACATGATTTTAACCAAGATTGACCTTGTGCTTCTTTTTTAGAATATGTAACAATAGCACCATCATGTGGAATAAAACGTGGTAATCTTACTTTCTCAATACCTTCACCATCAAAAACTGTTGTTGTACTTTTGATACTTTCACTGATATTATTTGCTAAATCTAATACACCAGTAGCAGTTTTGGTAGGTAAACCCAACAGACCTTTTCCAAGACCTTTAAAAAATCCAGATGTACCTTCACGAGTTGCACCTTCCATAGGAGCTGTTGCTAAACCTGTTAAACCACTAGAAATACCATTAATAAATGATGTAGCTCCAATTGAAAGACTATCAACTGGATGACTAGGTTTACCATATTGTCTAGCCAGTCGTCTCTTTTCTTGAAAATCTTTATCCAAAGATGCAGCAGTTAATCCCTTTGCCATAGAATTTGTAAATCTAGAAACACTATCACTTACACCAAATACAGATTTCTTCATAAAACTGATACTACCTTTAGCTAAACCGATACCCAATTCTTGTGGTCTATCAGTCATAATATAACCTTGATATGGCTCATAAAACATATCCATCACACCAGAACTGATATTATTAAATAAACCCACCGGATTACCAAGAAGATCGGCAGAACCTAAAACTTTATAAAGTTGATAAAGGAATGCTTGCTTGTAATGTTCGGAGATATTTTGAATCAAATATGGAACTGGAGTTCTAATATTTTCTAAGAATAATGCAGATAATCTAACTGGTGCATCATTGATATTACCAATTGCCATAGTAAGAACATCAGTAGCTAATGACAATGCATTTTGTGTTGTAAGAGCATCACGCATATTAATATGTTCAGTTCGAACAAATGAGATATTAAATTGTAATGGTTGTAAATGTAAAGCTTCAAAATAAAGATCATCTGTAGATCTGATTGTAGGAGGTTCTGGAATTTGTAAATTTTGATCCCAAAGTTCATTCTTTATTTCAGAATTCCAAGCTGCACCAGGAATTTTTGAGAAATCCAATAATGCCCATAAGAAATCTTCATCAACCTGAATAGACAATTCTTGTAGCAAAATAGTAGCAAATTTGATGTAATTAACACCATGTGTGTTATCCTTTAATCTTGCAATAGAAGAGGAAAATACAGGGTGCCTTTTCATCTCATAACTTGATTTAGGTATAATTGATGGAAACAATATAACAGGATAAATACTAGTGTATAATTGATTATCAATTTGTAACCATTTCATCTTCAAACTCAATGTTTGATAAATGTCAGATTCATTATAGTGGAACTCGATTCCTTTGATAGTCAAGTAACACAATTCTTGATAAATATCTTTAGTATTAACCAAGGAGATACCAATACCTTCAAAATTGAAAATAACAGAAGTATAATACTCTTCATCTTTAATTATAGTATCAAACTCATCTTTCGATGGTACATTATTCAAAGCTGTAGATGTAGATTTGTTTTGTTTTAATTGGTACATACTTGTTTTTGGATCATAATCTGATATCATTAATGCTTGAACAGGTCCATCAGCAATAACATTCAAATCATAAATTTGACTAGAACCTTGATCACCTTTAATACGCATTGGCATTAAAGATCCAATTTCTGCAAGTTGAATATACCTTTCTCTACTACCACATCTAAGAACTAATTCTTTAACTTCTGCAGCAGGGAAGTCCCATGCATATGGCATAACACTCTTTGGTGGTATTTTATAGAATATTGGAGTAAATGATGCATCCGAAATTCTATTACCATCCTTGTCAATATATGGATCAGCTTGATAAATGAAAAAGTCTGCATCACTAAAATTTCTAATAGAATATGGCCATAAATTTTTAGCATCCAAAATATTAATGAAAATAGATGCATGTTCTGTACTTATAACAACTCTTAATAACATATGAGCATTTGAATTTAACTTTTTCACACGAATATAAATTTCACCGACATTATTAATAACAAAAGCTGCAGACATATTTTCATTTCCTGCATTAAAACCAACCATTAGTTGTTTATCACCATATGTAGGCATTTCATAAATTGGAGAAGCACCATTAGAAGCAATGTCTATAAATTTGGATGACCCAACTAAAGATATGACTATAGGAATATTCAAATCGTTTCGAATAACATATCTTGGAGCTATCATAATAACCTTGGTTAAGTTATAAACACCTTGACCTTCAGTAATATAAATTCCAACATCATTTTCAAAATTCTTAGATTTTAAACCAACTCTGACTTCAAATGATTGACCAAGCTTGTCAATACTAAAACTTTCACTAGGATATGAATCAGCAATTCTAAGTTGAACAGTATTTTTCTCTAAATTACCTTTAAATATACCAAATGCATCACTTTCAAGTCCAAATGAAAACATATCTGGATATTCTTCTTCATTATTTGCCAAATTACATTCTCTATTCCTTGAACATAATGTATTGAAGTTATCCATAATGAACAGATCTTTACCAGTTCTGTTAACAATAATATATGGAGAATAAATTGAGACTTTAGTACCATATTTAGGATCTTGTAAATAGTATAATTGAAGGGTTAATCTATGACCATCATCATTTTTCAAATTGATTTCTTTATCAACAGTTGTCATATTATTTGGAGTATTCACAATAGAAGCAGCAGAAATCGAATAACTTGAACCTAAAACTTGAATTTTCATAACAGCACTGTAATTCATATCAACTACATGAATTGGACATTTGTCACCTCTCTTTAAATTATCATTCCATTTCCTTGGGCCTTTTTGAAAAAGTCTCCATTCAATATCAAA
The DNA here is from genome assembly GCA_030574395.1 of Pichia californica. Taxonomy (NCBI): domain Eukaryota; kingdom Fungi; phylum Ascomycota; class Pichiomycetes; order Pichiales; family Pichiaceae; genus Pichia; species Pichia californica. Next base: position 154,381 of record JAJMEW010000172.1, read on the forward strand.
TGGTAACAAATTCTCAATAACCAATGGTGGGGAAATATAAATACTCATATGTGGATACAATTGATTAAGAGCTTCCTTTTCATTATAAATTGCATGTGCCTTATAATAATAATAATCAGCGACACCATTTTCTTCAATACGAGGACATTCTAAAAGTAAATCTTGATCTCTAACACTTTCCCAAGACATAGTTGTTGGAGTTTCACTACCTTGTAATTTTGCAGTAGACCAACCAAAAATTTCACTTGTAGTTTCTGGTCTAACAGCTAGTTTACCATTATAAACATAATCAATTGGAAGAGCAAGTTCTTCCCCTGTTGGAATAACAATTTCTCTATCAACAACAAATTCACCATCATAATTACCTACACCAACATGAATTGGAGTAGCAGTAAAATTTTTAATTGTAACAGTAGATTTAAGGATAACTTCCTTAACTTTATCTTCAGCTAATATAATTTCACATGCAATTCTATTATGATATTGATTATTTAATACTGGAGAAAGCATCATAACTTCTTCACCTTCTGCTCTTAATGAAAGTTTTCGAATTGGCTCATAAATCGAATCTAATAATTGAACACCAATGTAATTAAGGTTTGGATTAATTGACAAACTTTCACGAACTTGTCTCCAATCTTCAAATGACCACGGAATAGTACTTTGATCCTTTAATAAAGTTAATTGTCTTTGTTCATCATCGTTATCATCAATCCAAATATTCAGATCATAACCAGTTTGATTGATAATTCTATATGGAGAATCTTCACCACGTAGTTTCAATTCACCCTTTTCTGAAAGTAAATTGGCAAAATGTGAAAGTGTTGCAATTGATCTTGAAGTTACTGTTAATTCAGCAGTTTCTCTAGAAACAAAATTAACAGAAACCTTCTTTTTAGCTGATTTTTCAACATGAATAGCAAATGACCATGGTTCTAATAATGGTTCCCATTGTGATAATGAATAGTTGAAAATATTCACTAAAGAAATAATACTAGTATCTGCTTCTAATTCAGTTGACCAATTTTTAGCATTAATTTCAAATGATTTAACATCAAAATCTAAAATAGGTAATTCATGAATATCACCAATCAAAACAAGTCTAAAACCTTGAATATTAATTTTCAGCCTTTCACCTTTAACAATAACAACAGCTTCCAAATCCTTTTGCCCTTTACTCTGTTGTGACATTTTAGATAATGATGAAATAATGGATGGTGCATATTTAGAAATTTTTTTACTTATTTGATCAGTTATTGAAGTACCATTATGAGTATGTAAATGATGTTGTCCACTATCTGCAACCTCTTTACTACCTTCATTAAACATTGATGATGCCCTATTAAAAATTTCAACTGCTAAATAAATATCTCTCAATGATAATCTTAATAATAATGGGTCAATATTTGAATCAATAGTTGTTAAATATGATGTCTTATTAGAACCACGAGTATCTAAATTAAAATTGAATGAAAAATCATCTAACATTCTTAATTTACTTGAACTATCCAATGACATTTTCTGTAAAAACATACCTATACCAGATGCATTTATATTAGTTACATCACTAATATTCAATCCTAACTGACTAATCTTAAAAACAACAGCTTCTGAATCTTTCTTTTCAGAATTAGCTAATAAAGTAATGGATGGATCAACAATGTTAATTTTATAGTTTATCGGATTAGACAAAGTTTTATCATCTTCTTTTTCTTCATTAACAGATTGAATTTTTCTATCATTCTCTATTGTTTCATCAATACCATTATAATCTTTCATATATTGATCAACAACAAATTTTGGAGTATGAGTTGCAAAATCAGCAAAAGACTTTAAAGCAAAAATATAATCCATAACCAAAATAACACGAGGGCTATCAATAGCTACATCAATAAAAGTTTCACCATCATTAGAATTGATAAGACCCATAAATTGATATTCAGTATGTTCAACTTCAGGTATAATATAAGTAAATACATTATTTGTATTAACTCTAACATCCTTTACAACAAATGATTTGATATGTAAATCCGATTTGAAATCTCCATTGGTATATAATTGAAGTTTAGCAGCCATATCATTTAATGAAAATTGAGAAAGTTTCTTATCACTTACATCAACAGAATGACGAGTATTATTGTATAATGTCAAAGAAAGAATTGGGATAGTGAACGCTAAATCAATTGAAGTAGAATTCGTAGTTTCTTTATTAACTGTCGTCGTAGTGGCAGTAGTAGTTGGTTCTTCAATTTTTAAAAGTGGTTTAGATGAAAGCTCTTTTACTGGAGATTTAGTTTTCATAATTAACATATTTGCATTAGTTGCATCATTTTCAATATCTTCAATATCATCATTATCTACATTATTATCTTTAAAAACTCTAGGAAAACTTTGTAAAATTTGAATAATGCTAAATACTTGCCATTCAGTTAATTTGATTTCATTACCTGCTAAATTTCCTTTAATAATCATTGATGGACGTTTTAAATCTTCAACATCACAATAATCTATATTAACATTAATATCTAATTTATCAATAATTTCTAATTCCTGAATTTCATTTCCATTAACAACAAAACTAGATGAAATTTTAGTATTTGTCAATCCAGCTTCTATTATATTATAATAAAAATCATTTTTCTTTTCAAAATCATTAAATGTATGAATTTCACCTAAATTAGCAGTAATTGTATCATATAAATCATTAACTGGATCAACAATTTTTGGGAAAATGAAAATAGGTGCACGAATTAAAATATCAAATTTCATTTTATTTGAATAATCAACATTATTAGCTTGATCTAAAGCAACATCTCTTGCACGATCATAAATATATTTCATACGTTGAAATTGACAAATAAAACTATAAATTCTAGCGAATGAATCTTCAGCAAACATAACTACCATTGAACGTGTTTCAAATTTAAATTTAGAACTATAAGGTAATATATTTGTTTCAGGATCATAAGTTTCATAAAATAAATCTGCTAAATCATCACCTTGTATTGTAATTAATTCTCTACCATTATGAGTATCATTATCAATTAAATTTAAACCACCTAATGAAGCAGAAACACGCATACTATCAGGTAACATAAAAACACTTATATCTGCCCTTTCTAAAATCAAAGTTGCTAATTTAATTCCATCATCATTTAATATCATATTTATACTTTTCATATTAATATTAACATTTATATGAGCAGGTGCATTAATATTTGTTTCATCATTATGACGCAATTTATCAGAAGGAATTTCTGGTGCTAAAGGATCAGTAAATGTATTAAGTGAATAATTTAATAATGTTAATATTGATTTTCTAGTAATTACAACTTGAAAATCAGAAATATCTAATTTAATATTTTGATCATAACATTCAATAATTTCACCTTTAAAATTAGCCAGTCTTAAAGATCTTGTATAATTAACAACAAATAAATTATCATTTTTTGTTGATGAAGATTTATCTTCTTTTTTCTTTGAACCAACTAATTTTTTAAATTCATCAACATTTGAATTTTCCATAAAATCATTAATTGATAAATCAGCTAAAAATAAATCAACATGCATTTCATTATCAGATTTATAAAATTGAAGTTTTAATTTATCACCAACTAAATCAACTAAAGTTTCAGATTCAAAAGTTAAAGTATTTGAACATCTTTTAATTGATAAAATAATTAAATCCATTGTAAAATTAAATTCAATACTATGTTGTGAAGCAGAAGGTGATGATAAACTTATAATTGAATTTGATAAATTATTATTTAAATTTGATGAATCTGTTGATAAATTATCAATATAATCTAATGTATTTGTTATATTATTATTTGTATCAGTTAGAAAAGTATTAACATCAGAAAAATTATCGTTATTATCATTTAAATCATCATCAAAATTAGGGAAAATAGTATTAACTAAATCCATAATAATTTTATATTGATAATCACTTAACATTGCAACAAATCTAGGAACATCACCACTAATTTTCATTCTTGGTAAATCATAAAATTTTGGAATAATTGATAATTCAATAATAAAATTCATATTAAGATGATCTAAAACTAAAGCATTTTTATCACCATCAGAATGTAGTTGTTCAATAGTTGATTTTATATCTGGTCCAATTAAAATTTGTGCATCTTTAATTGATAAATTTAATTTATCATACATATAAGTATTCATTTTTTTCCAATCATCTTCAGTATATGTATCTTTTTTCTCATTTTTAATTTCTTGATATTTATCAGATGGGATAATATCACTATTAATACTAATATGACCAGCATCTAAAATTCCAACTGGTGAATCCCATTTTGTTGGATCCATTGGTAAAATAATTAATGGAGCTTGTAAATCCATTTTACAGTTCATAGTTTTATGTTCTTCAAAAGCATATTGTAAACCAATTTTTGTTTGTTTTGTAAAATCTTGAATTGTTGATTCTGCTGCATTCATAAGTGTACCAATTGTATCAACATGAGCTTTTGGTGGTTTAAAAAATTTATGAATTGATTCAATAAATTTTGTATTATGAAAAATTGTTATACTACTCAATTTTGCAATTAATTTTGAATCTGCAGATTCATCTAATGGATTATTTTCAAATGAAACTTGAAAGAAAGGATCATCTAAAAATATTGACTGATTAAAATCATCAGTTGAAACTATTGATAAATTTGATTTTAAATTAGAATCAGATTCAGATTCAGAATTAGATTTAGAAGATGAAGTTAATTGTTTAACACTAACTATATGTTTGTAAAGTGTATTTATATTACCATCTTCAACAGAAAAATTATTTAACTTAAAACCAATAAAATAAGAATCTTTACGTTGTAAAAATTCTACATGACAACCTTCAGATATAAATTCTGCAAGATTTGAAGATTTTGAATTTTGTTTAATAATAAAAGAACCTTTTTTCAATTTACAATCAACAGCAATTTTTACTCTCTCTTTTGGAACATCTAAAGTATCAGCTAATATTTTAGATTCATCAAATTCAATTGCATCATAAAATTCATTAATTTGTTCATCAGTAATTTCTATATTTGAATCAATATTTTGAGTATTCTCTATTGATTGTTTTGTATCATTTGAAGATCCCCACCAAGAAGAAAACCAACCAGAATTATTAGTTGTTGTTGTTGTTGTTGTTGTTGATGATGGTAAAAAATTAAATTCTTTTTTATATTGTAATTTTGCTAATGATCTATAAAATTTTAAATCTTCAAAATCACATTTGATTTCTAAATTTTCAAGTGATTTTTTTTCATCTAAAGTAAGTGAATTTTTATCATGAAGATATTTTTTCCATAAAATAATATATTCTTTCCTTTGATCTCTTCTAATTTTAATATAATCCCAAGTTTTTTTATAATTTCTTTCATGAATTTCATTAAAAACAGATTGAAATGAATATTGTAACCATTTATAAGGATCATCAGAAATAGAACATGAAGGAGAATTTAATCTAAATTTAAAAGTTTTTTTATAATAATTCATATCAGAAGTTGAATCAAGTATATTACAATATTGTAATCTATTTAAATTTAATCTAAATTGTTCAAAAAATAATTCAATATTATAATGAGGAGATAAATCTGTTGGACCTAATTTATTTAAAGTAAGATGACCTTTACCTGAGACTGGTTGTAAAAGATATTCAATATTAATATTTGAATCTTCAGAAGATGCAAAATCAATATAAGATTTTAAATTTTCAATCATTTCTTCTTGATTTAAATTTGAAAATATTTTATTTTTATCGTTATTATTATCATTAATTGAAGTATCTAAATAAATTGTTAAAGATTTTAATAATAAAAGTTTTCTTGATATATTACTTATATTTTGAATAAAATTTTTAATCCAATTTTCATCAGTTGATACAGCAGATAATTCATCTAAAGTAAAACCTAAAGCATAAGGTAATTTTGTAAAACAATTTTTGTCTTCATATCTTATATGAATATTTTTAATTGTAATTTGTAAATTATCAATAATTTTTGAAATAAGTGAATCTGTGAAAGTTTCATTTTTTAATTTATCATTCGGATCAATTGAATCTAAAGATTGATTTTGAGATAAGATTTCTAAATCTTGTAATTTTTGTCTTTTAATTCTTAAATCTTTTTCAATTTGAGTATCTTTATTAGATTCATTAAAATTTGGTAAAGTTGCAGAAACTAATAAATAAACATCTTGAATTAAGATTTTAACTGGTTTTGATTTTAAATTTGACCAAGGTATTTGCATTGTAAGTGTACCAAGATGACCTGAATTTAAAATTAAAGGTAATTCTAATTTATCTAAAGATTCAGATTTTAATTTTAAATTTGAAAGAGTAACATCACCTGACCAAATACCAATATTAAGTTGGTTTGGATCAAAATTTTCTACATAAGAGCCTAATGTCCTATTTAGGATATTAGCTACTAATGATTCTAACATGATTGAGTGATGAAGAGATGATTAGATAATGGTATTTGAGATTTAAATGCATGTATTATAAAAGAGGGATTGATTTAAAATGGATTCAAAATTAAATTAAATGAGCCTACTAATTTGATGTATATATAGGGCAAAATGTGGGAACGGATAAGAGAAGGCAAAAAGGGGAAAAATGAAAATAAAAAAATAAAAATAAAAAATAGTGAAGGGTGGCGCAGTCAGCAGAATCACGTGCCAAAAAGATGTGGCGGTGTAAGACAAGAGTGGAAACTGAAAACTGAAAACTGAAAAATTAATGTGGTGTTCGATGTTCGATGTTTGATCCGAGTGGATCAAAAAAATACGAAACAATAACAAACTTCATAGAAAGCAGCAGGCAACAGGCAACAGCAAGCAGCGAGCAGCGAGCAGCAAACAAACACCAGCCATCAGCCCAGCGCTGTAAACAAAAGGCGAAAAAGAAAAACAGAAGAAAAAAGCAAACAAGCAATACACGCGGTCTGGGTCCCCCGCACTGCTCTCTGATTGGCTGTTCGGCGCTGGCTGGCTGGCTGTGTTGATGTTTCGCTTTGTTTGCTGTTTGCTTGTTTGTTGTTGTTGTTGTTGTTGTTGTTGCGTGTTTCCCGTGTTTTTCGTTTCTCGACACTCGACAACCCTGCGTCTTATTTATAGAATCACACTTCCACTTCCTACCAACGTCCACTTCTGAAAACTGGTTTGCCCTTGCATCTCTTCCTCCTACCCTTTACCTGTTTCTTTTGCTTGTTCTCTTTGTCCTCTCTTCTTAACCCTATTTTTCTTTCTCTTTAACATCAAATATAATATATCTATTTTATCAACAAGCTACAGTCTTTTCTTAGTTTAAATATAGTATAATTATATCTTTCAATCGTTGGCTTTTGAAACACTCGTTACAAAACTATATATTTTTCTGCATTACTAATAGTATTTTCATATATCATCGCATTCATTTATTTTTAATTATAATAATACTATTATAATAAAAACAATTCATAAAACATACAACATACAACATACAACAACAAATATACATATAAAAAAATGAGATTTGGACAAGTATTTTCTTCAACTTTAGCATTAGCTGCCGGTTCTTTAGCACGTTCTGTATCTGATGTTCAAGATACTACAAGTTTAACTGCTTCTTTAACTTCAACCACTTCAATTTCAGTTGCTTCTGGTTGTTCTTTCTCCAATGCTTTAACTGCAACTGCTCAATCTGATTTAGACAAATTATCTGGTTGTCAAGCTGTTGATGGTGATATCATTATTACTGGTGATTTAGGTTCTGCTTCAATTGCTAATGTTAAAGCTATTTATGGTGATTTACAAATATATAATGCAACTGAATTAGAATTCTTTGCAGCTGATTCTGTCACAACAATTACTGGTTCACTTAAATTACATGGTTTAACAATTCTTTCTCAACTTTCTTTCGGTTCTTTAACTTCTGTTGGTGCTATTAATTGGGTTACTTTACCAAACTTAGGTGAAACTGGTTTAACTCAAGTTACTGAATGTAATTCTATTTTAATTTCTGATACTATTATTTCTTCTTTAGAAGGTATCAACCCAACTAATGTTGAAGTTTTTAATGTCAATAATAATAAAGAAATGACTTCAATTACTTCTTCAATTGAAACAATTTCTAATGCTCTTACTATAGCTTTCAATGGTGATGATACTACTGTTGAATTCTCCGATCTTATTTGGGCTAATAACATTACTTTCTATTCTGTTTCTTCTATTGATATTCCAGAAATTGTCGCTGTCAACAAATCTGCTGGTTTCTTTGAATCATCTGTTAGTTCTTTAGAATTCCCATTAATTACTTCCATTGGTGGTGATTTAACAATTGAAAATAATGAAGACTTATCTTTTATTGACTTCTCTAACGTTACTGCAATTGGTGGTGGTTTAGTCATTGTTAATAACACTGAATTATTATCTATCTCCCTTGATGAAATTAAATCTGTTACTGGTGCTGTTGTCCTTAAGGGTGATTTTGATAACTGTACTATGGAAGCTTTAAAAACTGTTAGAGGTTCTTTTGATTTAGATACTACTGGTTATGCTGATTGTTCTCCATTCAAGAAGTTATCTAAGAATGGTGGTATTCAAGGTGATTACACTTGTAAAGCTGCAACTAAGAAGACTTCAAGTTCTGCTAAATCTTCAAAGACTTCCTCAAAATCTTCAAGTACTGCATCTTCTGATTCATCTGCTTCTTCATCTGCTTCATCTGCTTCATCTACTGATTCTTCATCTTCTTCTGCTACATCTTCCGTCTCATCAATTTCTTCTACTTCCAAGGCCGGTGCTGCAGCATTGCAATCTACCTCTTTCTTTGGTACTATGGCAGCTATCTTGTTGTCATTATTATGATTTATTCAAAATTAATTTTTTAAAACAAAAAAAATTTCAAAAAATAATTATAATGGGGGCATACACGCAGGATTTAAGCTTGTATTAAATTAATTCTTTTTTTTTCTTATTCATTTTTCATATATATATAACACTTTAATTTTAAATATTACTATCTCTATAACTATAACTATAACTTAACTATGAAACAAAAGTAAATAATTATATTTTTTTTTCTAAATAAAAAGAATACAAAGTAAAATTGTCTGTCTAGGATATATATAATTCAACTATATACTATATATATGATAAAGAATTAAATTTATAAACCTTTACCATAATTACCACTTTCAAAAAATTTCATAATTTCTTCAACAACACTTTCTAAACTAGAAACCCAAGCTAATAATTGTTCATTAACTTTTGTTAAATCATTACCTAATTTTTCAAAAAAATCTTTTCTATATGGGCATGCTTTCATAGCTAATTTAAAAACTGGTCTGACTAACATTGAATGATATTTAGTTAATGTTTCACCATATGCACTTTCAAAACACTTTGATAATTCCCAAGTTTGATTATCAATACATTTTCTCATTGCAACAGCTGTGAATTGTAAACCACGAGTTAACCATAATAAACCTTGAGTTGCAGTTTTTTTACCCTTTTCTTTAACTTCTGTTAAAATAAGTTTTTGTAATGTATCACAATTAATTGGATCTGATAAAAATTTACTTGAAACTTTGTTTATATTACCATTCATATCAGATTGAACAATACTAAAAGCTGATGATCCTAATAAATCAAATAACTTTACTAATGATTCACTAGCTTCAAGAAATTCTAATGTAGAAATTTCTCCTTCCTTTCTTGGAACAGCCTCAAATGAGGTCTTCATTTCATCAAAAAACGTAGACATTGTGTTGCTTTAAAAAGTTCTTATTGTAATGATAGTGATGTATATATATATTTGTGTGTCAATTTATCAAATATGTAATCAATTGTGTAAATGTAATAATTCCACCACAGTCGTCTTCTGTCTTCTGTCTCGATAAAGTTAGATAGAGAACAGACAACTCAACAAACATTGATTGTTGTTCATTTTGTTCAGGCTTAGCGCAAGCCGCGTTATGTGTTATGTGGTTACGTGTTACGTGTGTTAATGTGGTGGACGGTGGACCCGTCTTTTCTTTTTTTCTGTGGAAATCTAGATTTTTGTTAAACATTCTGAACTACTCATCTTAATAATAATGATAATAAAGTGATATATTTACGTATTAATTAACATGCTAAAAAAATGTGGTGACTAAATTTATCACCAGACATAATGTAATCTTACTATATATATATAAAATAACTGGTAACTAACTACAATTACAAACCATTTCTGATCTAATTTTCATACTTGGCAGCAAGTCTTCTCAATTTCATCTTTTCAGACATACTAATACCAGCCTTGTTCTTTAATTCTTCATAAAGCATTCTTTCTGGATCTGCAGCCATTCTTCTTTGTTCTTCAGCCTTAAATGCTTCTTCTCTAGCTTTAGCTTTTTCCTCTCTAGCATGTAATTCAGCTTCTCTAGCTTTCTCTTCTGCTTCTTTAGCTGCAACTTTTTCAGCTTCTCTTCTTGCATTCTCTAAGAATTCTCTCTTCTTTGCAGCAATAAATTCAGCAATTCTAGCATTCTTAGCTTCTTCAAATGCTTCTTCGGCCTTCTTTTGTTGAATTTTAACAACATCAGATGATAAATCATCCAATTTCTTAGTATATTCTTCAAATACAGGAACAAAACGTGATAATCTTTCTTTAACCTTTAATTCTTGTTCATGAGTCTTCTTAGCTTGATCCATCTTCTTTTCTTTTAATAAATCATATTCAGCCTTTTGTTTACTAACATCTTTTGTGATTTCCTTTTCAAGTAGAGGAATTTCATATTGTCTTTGTGCTCTTTCAATATAATCAGCTCTCTTGAAAATTGCATCAGTTTGTTCTTCCAACTTTTTAGACTCAGATTCAAGCTTATCAATTTGTAATTGACGAATATCATCTTCACTCATATCTTTAACATCTTCATATTTAATATTAATAACACCTTTAGCATTAATATCTTTAATAAGTGCCTTTTTATTTTCCATTAAAATACGTTTTTGTGTCTTTTCACGTTTTTCTTGTTCACGTCTTTCATTATCTTGTGCGATACGTTCTTCTTCAGAACGTTTGTATCTTAATAAATCTTCAGCCTTCTCCTTTTCAGCTCTTAATTGTTCATCTCTCTTTTCATTTGATAATGCAGATTCACGTTCCTTAATAATATTAGCAGTTTGTAAAATATTCTTCTTTTCTTCTTCAAATCCATCTCTTGCTGCCTTTAATAATTTGAATTGACGTTCTTTTTCTAATTCTTTGGTTTCTTCAATATTAATTAAACCAATTGCATTTGATAATGATCTAGCTAAATCGAATAAACGTGAATTAACTTTATAACCAGGAGTAACATATAATTTATCAATAAAATTAATAACACCAGATTCTTCATCCAATTCAACATCAACTTTTAATAAACCACTAAATTGTCCATTAATAATTAAATCTTCAAAAGTAAATTCATCATAATTGAAAAGATTATTTGAAAAATTACAAAGCTTGTAAAGGAAATCAAATTTAATAGATTCATATAAAGTAGAAACTTTAGATAATACTTTAGAAATAATAACCTTTTTTAATGGTTCAGCAAATGGTGCATATTTATCACTATTTGCAATTTCATTTAAGATCTTATCAGCAGAAGAATGAAATGATAAAGGATTAAAATTTTTTTCAAGTAAATTGTATAATTCAACAATTTTAACATCAGCATATTTTAAAACAGTCTTTAATGTGGCAGAATTTAATAATGATTCACGTGATGGAGTTTCATTTAAGTTTAATAAAGATGTTAATTTATTGTTCTTTCTCTTGAAAAATTCAGCATCGACTAAACCATTTTGAGATGAGAAAGAATCATCAATAGTTTCTAAAATTGGAATAGATAAAGAACTAATCAAATGAATAGAAGCATTTTCCTTTAATTCAGTATCGGTAATAACTGGGGATTGAATTAATAATTGAAATAACTTTTGTCTTGCAGCAGTTGCATAAACATAATTATTAGAAACTTGGAAAATTTTAGCTAAATTATTAAAATAATTAATCATAGAAATTGGTTTAGGAGTTCTCTTAGAATATTTCATTAAACCATGAACATCTTCAATACTCTTAAAAGATTCTTTCCATAATTCTAATTCAACAGCAGTATTTAATTGTTGGAATCTTGTATCTAAGAATTTTTGTAAAGTATCTGGATTGGATAAATTGACAGAATCTTCATATTCCTTAGACATGGAAAGTAAATGAGTCTTTAAAATTTCACATAATCTCTTAAATTCAGATTTTCTTTCATATTTAACACAGAATTGAAATGATTGAAGGGTAACTTGACAATAAGAATTTTCTAATTTATTACTACCTCTTAATAATTCAAGAACTGTTCTATATGATTCCCAAGCAAATCTTAACCATGGTAAAAAGAATTCCTTATTGGATCTATCGGTAGTATCATCGGTAGTGACTGATGATAAAAGAATATCTTCTGGTGAAAGGTTGAAAGTGAAAGCTTCATCATCTTCAACATCATCAGTTTCATCAACATCAACATCCATATCACCTGAACCGATAATCTTTTGAGCAGCTGCAGCAGATGCAACAGATTTTTCAATAGCAACTTCAGCAGCAGAGTTTGCCTTAGATTGTGCTTCATCTAATTTGGAATTTGCAGTTGTCAAAAAATACTTGGTTAATTGTTCTAAACTTTCATAACCAACAGCAGTATTTAAAGCTTGAATCATCTTTTTATATTGATACAAAGCATCTTTAATATCCTTAGATAATCTACTATCAATTGCAAGAGAAATAAATAATTTGAAAATCTCTAATAATTGAGGATTGGTTGGTTCAATGCTCTTTGTTCTTTTGGAAGTAATAAAAGCGTACAAGTTTTGAAGTGCAACATCCGGTTGATTGATGTTAATCAGATCTTCAGCACGTCTAAGAACGTTTTCCGGGCGTCCTGCTTGGTAAGACATCTTTGGTAATTGACAAGTTTGGTAGCTTTAGATAGAAAGATAGGGGAAGAGAATAAGAGAAGTACACTGCTTCTACCTTCTTTAATAAACTACAATTCATCAACTGTTTTCATGATGTCTACAAATTGAGAATGCTCGTTCGTTGAGTGAAAAATTGAAAAATTTTCTTGCTACATAAAAGCTAGAATAGTGTGTGTATCGTGTGTCGTGTACGGGTGTCGTTTTCTTACATAATCACACTCAAACTTCTCAGACTTATCCCTTATCCCCCTCATTCTTAATAATTACTTCTCAACACATGTTATGTGAGTTTTGGCCTTTTCATGTATATTTCAGTTAGATTTATAATAGAAGAAATGATTTACTCTCTAGGAAATAAAATTTATGAATTTGACATTTATTGGAAAGGATTTGATAAGACAGCAAGAAAAAATTACAATTCATATCATACCCATAAAGAGTAAAGTAAAAAAGTAAAATAAGTTTATCTTTTCGAAATTCTACCTTGCTGTCTATACCACAATGGTGAATACTGAATACATATATATCTGATTTTACCGTAGTTTGTTGAAGTTTTAACATTTACATAAAAATAGTAGAATAATTAGAGGAGTTTATAAATAAAGACAAATGTGCTGATTAAAATGTATGTAAAGACGGCCTAGCAAGCAAGACACGCTTACTTATTTGATTTATTTACGCTTAGAAATATTCGTTTTTACAAACATGAGAACGTTCATCCAAACGCCAATCAACATCATAAGCGAGAGTCTCTACCATGGCATAGTTAATCATCCATCTTGATAACAGCTCTGATACATTCACCATCATGCATATCGTGGAAAGCTTGGTTAATCTTTTCTAATGGATGTCTGTGTGTTATAAATTCGTCAACTTTTAATTTACCGTCAACGTATTTAGCAACTAAACCTGGCATATCAGTTCTACCCTTAACACCACCAAAGGCACAACCCTTCCAGACTCTACCGGTAACTAATTGGAATGGTCTGGTAGAAATTTCTTTACCAGCTGCAGCAACACCAATAATAATGGATGTACCCCAACCTTTATGACAAGCTTCTAAAGCATTTCTCATGACTTGAACATTACCAGTACAATCAAAAGTATAGTCTAAACCACCATCAGTCATTTCAACTAACTTGGAAACAATAGTTTCACCTTCCTTTAAATCTGTCATTGGATTAATAAAATCAGTTGCACCGAAACTAGCGGCCCATTCCTTCTTTTTATCATTAATATCAATTGCAATAATCTTGGATGCTTTATTTTCAACAGCACCTTGAATAACAGATAAACCAATACAACCGATACCGAAAACGGCAACAGTGTCACCTTCTTGGACCTTGGCAGTGTTAACAGCAGCACCATAACCAGTAGTGATACCACAACCTAACAAACAAGTTCTGTCCATTGGAGCACTTGGATCAACTGCAACAACAGAAATGTCGGCAACAACAGTATATTGAGCAAATGAAGAACAGCCCATGTAGTGGAATAATGATTCACCCTTGCATTTGAATCTAGAAGAACCATCTGGCATTAAACCTTTACCTTGAGTAGCTCTAATCTTACCACATAAGTTAGTCTTACCGGACTTACAGAATTTACATTCACCACATTCTGGAGTGTATAATAAAACAACGTGATCACCTATCTTAACATTGGTAACACCTTCACCAATAGATTCGACAATACCTGCACCTTCATGACCGAAAATAACAGGGAATACACCTTCAGAATCTTGACCAGATAAAGTATATGCATCAGTGTGACAAACACCAGTGAAATCAACCTTAACTCTGACTTCGTGGGCCTTTGGAGCTTCGACTTCAATGGTTTCGATAGCTAATTCAGTATTTGGAGCCCATGCAACGGCTGCCTTACAAGTGATAGTCTGTATAACAAAATAATGTGTAAAGAAAGAAAAAAATGTTAGTATGTTATCTTAATTAATGTGAAAAAAAGGTAAATTTCAAAAGTTTTCTTTATTTATAGCAAGTATATTTTTTTCCTTTAATTTTTAATTCATGATATGAATGAAATATTTTGTTTTTCTGTACATACCTTTCCTACAGTTGACATTATGTTAATTGAAGATACTTTGGATGTTAGCTTTTGTATGAAAAAGAAATTTTTTATTTGAAAATCAGCAGAATGAACAGAAAGAAAAGGAGAAAATGAAAAAGAAATAAGAAGTAGCAGAACCCCAGAATAAATAGATACGGGCAAAAGCCAAAAGCCATGTATAGATTGGAATGAAAATGGGATTGGAATGCACAACGCTGCCACCGGCGGTCTTTCTCGTGTCCGTTGGCCGCATTGGGGCAAAACTTAAACTGCTGGAAATCTCAGTCCTCAGTCCTGACGGATAGATTTGCCCCATCGGGGAACCCGAGGGTCCAATCAGATGCCGGATGGCGGATGATGGAGACTAGAGAAGCTAAAAGATTGAAATCAGTATTAGATCGATTATCAATTATTATCAACATTGCGGTCATTAACATATATATAACATATAGGTAATATATAATTACGATAAACTTACAAATTACAACTTCATTTGTCTTTGTGACTGATCTCTCCAACCATGAAGTCCTTGACAAATGGTAAAGAGTTCAAGATGTTCACACCAAGACTTCTAACCCAAACAATTGGAGGAAAATTTGTAGAATAGATCTTGTGTATTTTATCAACAATACCTAACATAACATGATTTGGAATGGCTCGTTCCGCCCAATATGGTTCAAGGGCTATCTTTGTACCAATATCTAAACCTCTTTTACGAGATCTTTCTAATGTTTCAACTAAACTTTTCACATCAGCTTGACCCATATTCAATCCTTGACCAGCCAATGGATTAGTTGTATGTGCTGCATCACCAACCAATGCAACTCTTTCTTCAACATAAGAATCAGCATTAGATAATTTAAGTGGGAATTTTGCTCTACTACCAGCAACAATATAATCAATTTCTAATGGAAAATCTTCTTGCTCTTCTGGTTTGTTAAATTTCTTGTTAAATAAGTCTAATCTCCATTTAATTTCATCAATTACCTTTTCTGGTTCTTTATCTGCAATTTCATAAATGTATGTTAATTCATCAGGTGTCAATTTAGCAGCAGCATTTAACATCGCTGTAAATTGTTCATCATTTAACTTAGCTAATATGTTTGAAATTTCAGGTGGTACAGCCCAAACTAAACTACACCAATTGTTTGGTAATGGTAAAAATGCTAATGTACCCGTTGGTAAAAATCTTTGCCATCCAGTTGGAAATCTAAATTCGTTATCTTTATACTTACATGTAGCTACATTACCCCATCTATTATATGACCATCCACGAGATTCAATTTTAGCATATTTTCTAGCTGGAGAATTAAAACCATCACATCCAATTAATAATCTTGTCTGAATCAGTGATCCATTGTCTAATTTTAAAGTCGGCCATTCATTTTTTGGATCTTCTGTAATTTCAATAACTTTGGTATTATCTAATAATTTTAATGGAGATTCTATATTTTCATGATTTAAGTATTTAATTCTTTGATAAAGCATTGATTGGATATTAATATTTTCAATCATTGTAGCCAGCTCTGGTGAGTCAAATTCCATTTTAGCACCAGAGACACCATCATATGTATGAATGTTGTCATATGTCTCAATTCTATCTTTCTTAACGTAATCCCATCCACCAATCTTCTTAAGAAAATCCATAGAAGTTGGAGTAATACTAACAACTCTTTTATCAATAAACTCTGGTGGAGATTCATAGAACTTTTCTAAACTGTCAACAAGTTTTCCACCTTCAACCAAAGTACATTTCAAATCTTTTAAAACAGGTGAACTCTTAACGGCTGATGCTAAACTCAAACCTGCTGGACCACCACCAATGATGACAATATCGGCAATCTCAACAGCTGGAGTACTAGTACTCTTTGCAACTGTCGCAAGATATCTTCTAAACATTTTTGTTTATTTGAATTCTCTTAGGATATATACTAGCAGAAATAATATCGTCGTCCTTCATTCTGTATATAGTTCATGTTATTGCATACATCATGTCACTTTTTTAAATTAAGTTATTGTATTAATGTTCTCGCACAGTGAGGGAGCAGAAACTGCGCCACTACATTATAAACGCTAATGGTTAATACGCCACATCATCATGATGGAAGGTAAAATTTCATCCTATTTCACATGGTTGTTTAATAATGACTATTGTTACAAATTACATATTTTTTTATTCCTTTAAAGCTCTTTTAGATTGCTAACAAATGGCATATTGCTGATTCATAGTATACTGTCATTTTGTCACATAATTCAAATTGTCAGTTGTGAGAAATAAAACTTTTTATTCAAACTTTAAGAAAATCTCTTATCCCCGTTATTTGAAAAATTTGCAACATCATCGTCAACTTCATAAAAATACCAATCTCTTAAATCAACAACCGCAAATGAATACAGAACATTCACAATCAACTTGTAAAATCTTAAATGATGTTGTTATGGTAAAGAACTTGGAATATTCAGCTTTAATTAAAAACAAATTACAACCTTTACATGTTAACACCAAATTTTTGACTGATTTCGCATTAGCTAGTTCAACTGATGATTTAAAATACTCTATAAATTATGCAGTTGTGTGTAGAGACTTTAAAAATTATGAAAAAGAACATAAAGAACAGAACTATAATTCTGTTGTTTCATTAGCTAAACATTTGATTAAAGATGTTACATTTAAGCAAAATTGTCAAAATGTATCAGTTGAATTAGAATTAAAAGAAGAGAATTTTGAAGTTTCACTTACATTGAACAGAACTATCTCAGATGATAAAAATATTTCAATTGTTGGTAATGATTGTGTCACAATCAAAAATTTATCGGTTTCCACTATTATTGGTATATTCACATTTGAAAGATTTCAAAAGCAACCTGTTGTTTTAAATATTGATCTAGAAATAAACCTTGATGAAAATGATTCTG
The DNA here is from genome assembly GCA_030574395.1 of Pichia californica. Lineage (NCBI taxonomy): Eukaryota > Fungi > Ascomycota > Pichiomycetes > Pichiales > Pichiaceae > Pichia > Pichia californica. The sequence goes on from JAJMEW010000172.1 coordinate 172,345, forward strand.
ATTTTTCTATTGTTGGTTCAACTATTTCTAATTATGTTGAAAATTCAAATTTTAAGACTGTGGAAGCACTTGTTTTGAATGTCAATAAAATGATTTACAAACTTATCCCATTTGTTAATTCTTGTAATGTTGGTGTTTTGAAGACTGATATTATTGAATATAGTGATGTGGGAGTGTCTTCAAAAAGGAACAAGAAAGAAATTAGTGAGTTGGATTCAGAAATTGTCGAATTTGCAGATGAAAATGTTACTACAGATAGGTTTGTTATCCCAAATCTAAATCAAGAAACTCAAACTAAACAAATTGATACTGGTGATCATATTGCATTCATAGCATTTGGATCCAATATAGGTCATCAATTACACAATATTTTGCAAGCTATTGAAGAATTGAATTTACATGATAAAATAGAAGTTTTACAAACATCTTCTTTATATAAATCTAAACCGATGTATTATTTAGATCAACCAGATTTTATTAATGGTTGTTTGAAAATCAAAACTACATTAACACCACATGAATTATTAAAAGTTTTAAAAGACATTGAATATTTATCCTTAAAGAGAATTAAACATTTTGATAATTGTCCAAGAACAATTGATCTTGATATTATTCTTTATGATTCATTAATTGTCAATACATCAGACTTAAATATTCCTCATATAAGAATGATTGAACGTACTTTTGTCCTTGTTCCACTTTGTGAATTGATACCACCTGATTTTATTCATCCTGTCACTGCAGAACCTGTACATGATCATCTGAAACAATTAATGGAAAGTGAACCTAAAACAGATTTACAAGAATCGATTGATTTGATTTCTTTGGTTCCATTGCCAACTAGATTTCCCATGTTAGATGAAGACAAAAACAAATCGCTGAAATTTAGATATCTTGAATATGACCTTGTACATTCTAAAACAGCAACCCAATTGATGGCCATCTTAAACATTACACCTGACTCCTTCAGTGATGGATGTGAAGCTAATTTAGATCTTGAGTCTACTATGAAAAAAGTGGATGAAATGTATGAAAATAATGTTGACATAATTGATGTTGGTGGATGCTCAACTAGACCTGGATCTTTGCAACCTTTAATTGATGATGAAATGAATCGTGTGATTCCTGTAGTTAAGGAGATTAAAAAGAAATATGCAGAATCTGTTATTATTAGTGTGGATACTTATCGTTCTGAAGTTGCCGAAGAAGCAATTAAAGCAGGTGCAGATATAATCAATGATATAAGTGCAGGTACTTTTGATGATAAAATGTATGATGTGATTGCTAAATATAATGTTCCATACGTTATAAATCATACTAGAGGTGATATCAAAACGATGGCAAAGTTAGTTGATTATGGACAAACAGATGATGGTGATTTGAAAATTTATAATAAGAGAATTACAAAAGAAGATATAATCGTTACTGAAATTGCTAAAGAATTGTCATCAAATATTGAAAAGATGTATGCCAAGGGTGTCAAAAGATGGCAAATTATATTAGATCCAGGTTTAGGATTTGCTAAAAATCTTAGTCAAAATTTGAGTGTCATAAGGGATTTACCATTTTTCAAGCAATATAAACAATTTGATGTTAAAACTAAAACATATATCAGTTTTGATTACATGCCAGTTTTACTTGGCCCATCAAGAAAGAAGTTTATTGGCACAATTACAGGAAAAGAGACAGCAGCGGAACGAATTAACGGTACCAGTGCCTCGATTACTGCAGGTATTGGATTTGGATCTGACATTGTCAGAGTTCATGATTTCAAAGAAATGAAAGATGTTTGTCTTATGGGGGATGCTATCTACAAGAACATACATTAATATTAGATTTTATAGCATGCTTAATTTATGTATATATATAATCGTTTTTGTTAATAAAACAGAATTCAAATTAAATGGATTTTTTATAGAAAAACAGAGAATTAAAAAAAAAGCGTAAAAAGGTGATAAACTGCTTCATACACACAACTTCTCTAAACAAAATTCATAATAACTTAAAATTGAGTAAATCAAAAACTCAATCAAATAATTTAATATTTCCCCAATAATGAACAAAAATTTAATATATATAATTAATCAATGAAAAATGTAAGCTTTAAATGTAAGCATTAAATTTAAGCAGCATTTGGACATAATCTTGAAATGTGACCTTCTTCGTTACAGTTGTAACAAACTTTTGGTGATTGATCATTTGAAGTTTCCTTGTCACATTCTTTAGAAATATGACCAGTTAAACCACAGTTGTAACATTTTGGACCAGAAGCTTGACAATCCTTGGCGTAATGGTTAGCACCACCACATTTGTAACAAGAAAGTTTAGCATTTTGACGACAATCCTTTGAGATGTGACCAAACTTACCGCAAGTGTAACACTTGTGGTTAGATTTGACTGGTAATGAACATTCGGATTGAACGTGGCCAATTTCTTTACAGTTGTAACATTGTTTTTGGACAGTTTGCTTTGGTAATGGACAGTCCTTGGATTCATGGTTTGGTTGCTTACAGTTGTAACATAATCTTTCGGATTGATCACAATCTTCTGCCTTGTGACCGGCTAAACCACACTTGTAACATGTTCTTGGGAAATGGGAGGACATCTTTATATCTTTATCTGCTTCGACCTTGGATAGTTGTACTTAAAAGTATCCAATTTCACTCCTTCTGTTACTTCTGCTTCTTCTTCCAACGCCACCTGTAGCAAACGGTCACTTTAACTAAAGTGAATTTCGTCGAGCTCAGCTGAAAATTTGTTTTCGAAAAGAAAAATGAAAAAATGAAAAATAAAAAATGGAAATTAATGCGAAATTCATTGGATTTTTTTTTTTAAAAATTTAAAAAAAATAAGGCGGCCCAATATGGAAGTTTAGCCGAAGATATCACCAAGAAGACTATTACTATTATCAATGTCATTATCAGAATCAGAATCAGAATCACAATCAACTTTAATAGCACTAGTGGTGAGTGATTTAGTGGATTCATTTGATACAATGGATTTCTCTGTTGTTTTCGGGTTTACCACTTTTTTCTTGAATTCCTTTTTCCCATCATTATTCCGAACTTGTTTAACGTTCTTTATTTCTTCTGTTGGATCAATTTCTTCAATATCTGAATCAAGATCAACAGTTTCACCAATAGAATATTTACCTTCAATATCCTTTATATTAGTAACAAACATACCGTAATCATTGGTATCTTCCATTATATCATATGCCTCATCTAAATCTTCTAACTTACCTTCATCAAGAATAAGATGTGCAATCAATTCTGGAGCTAAAACATATTGTGAAAAGTTGTTAATACCCCAGAACTTAATCACATCACTATATCTCATTTTTTCTCTCAGTAATTCATTCAAAAAAGAATCATTTTCAATCATCTTACCAATATGGAAGCCACGAACAGCTCCAATGTATCCATAAAATCTGTGTTTCGGTAAATTATGAATTTCATCACCTTTAATTGACATCATTGGAGATGATTGTTGTAAAACTTTAGCTTCGGTATAAAAAAAAGAACCAATTTCACCATTTAGAATGTCAACAAGTACTTTTCTGTACTTTTTAACGAGAATTCTAATATCTTCAAGAGTTTTGATTAAATCTTTCCTTATAAATGTTTTACCTTTACCAGAATGTTTCTTAATAACTTCATTTGCCCTATCTTTATTATTTAAAAGGTTATCAAGAGATATATCATGTTTTTTATCTTTCTTTTCAGGGTTATTCTTATGAGAAGATGTAATTGAATTGGAAATTGAGTTTGGTTTTGAGAGCAACTCCATATCCAGCAGGGTGTCTTTCGTTAAATGTTCGGAAATATACTGGGATACAATGGAATTCTTTTCTTTTTTATTTTCTTTTTTCTTTTTTAAATCAATTTCTTGATTATCTAATTTATTCTTTAATTCTTCTGTCCTCTGTTGCATCTCATCAATATCAAATTCTTTCATAACACTGTCCATATAATTTAAATCAGGAAATAAAATTCCACCATTATTTTCCTGTATATCTGGCAAATTGAAAATATCTGTATCTTTTTTACTTTTTTTAACTATTTTTTTATTTTCCTTTTGAGAATTGAGATTCAAATTTGGTCTTAAAGTATTAATTGGTAGTTGTCTTTTTCCCACTGAATGATTAAGGGATTTCCTTTTTTTCGAAGGTGTTATCGTACTTTTGAAAAGATCATCATCTTTAATTCTTCTGTTTGTAGTTGGTGTATGATTGGATGGAATGGCTATATTTTTACTAGATTTAGAAAGTAAAGCACCATCTTCAAAGTGTTCTGTGTCTTGTGATTTGTTACGGTTCCTTATACTTCCCATTGGTTTATTCTTCAAATTTGACATTATTTACTACTATTTTCTTTATCCTAGAAGTCTTAAGTAGTTCTTTTATTTTTCCAAATCAATAATTATATTATTTGGTATCAAATTGATGTTGTGTTTTTGACACAATCCTCTTATATAGGTTAAAAGGATCTAATTGAAGTAGATTCGACGCCAAAGCCAAACTGAATTGAATACTAAATATTAGTACGAGACTCTAGACTGGGTATACCTTTTTTGGCACACTTCGCGTAACAGTGATAGTAAGAGTAGACAGTTGCCAGTGACAGTAGGTTTAATATTAAAAGCAGACCATTAAGAAGAACACGGAGGCCATTCCTGGATCTGCTTTATGAATTGATCTAGTTGCACATAGAACAACAACAATGTCTACAGCAGCAATTGAAAGTAAACTGAAGAAATCTTTAGCCAGATTCAGAGAAAGAATCAACAATGGTTCATATTATGAGGCACAACAAACCATAAGATCAATTATAAATAGATATGTCCATTCAAAGAATTATGAAGCTGCTATCTCATTATTATATCAAAGTACCATGATTTTATTAGAAAGTAAACAATATGATGAAGCTGCGGATCTTTATCTTTATCTATTGGAAGTATTTCAAGATGAAAATAAAAATATTGAAGAATTTGAATCTTCTGATGTTAATAAAATAATCAATATATTATCCATATTCCCAAATAATGATGCTAATTTGGCCAATCTTTCCAAGGAAACAAGCAAATTCATTAATAGCAAATTTGAAAGTGATGTTGGATTACCTAAATTAAACTTTTTATTAGGTTCTAAGTTAATTCAAAGTGGAATTGCAACACAAATAGCATTAAGTGAAAGATATTTATTCCTAACAAATGATATCAGTGCATTAAATTTAATAATAGATTTAGAATATAATACTTTTAAAGCAGAAAAAAATGAATCAGAATTCGGAATTTATTTGGCTCGTGTTGTTTTACCATATTTAATAATTAAAAATATTAAATTTGCAGAAATTGCCATGCAAAAGATGTTAGAAAGATATCAACAAGATTTTGAAGCATCATTAAAATTTGAAAGTATTCATGGTATGTCTATATTTGAAAGTGAAGATGAAAGTGTATCTGAATCAAATAATTCTTTTAAACTGCTTAACTGTTTACAATTGTTGTTATCACTAGTTAAACGTGGTTCTGTTGAAGATTCGAATATTTTCCAATTGATCTTAAAGAGATATCAACCAGTTTTAAAATCATATGAAGGATTATTTGAAAAAATTAATAGTGTTGCTGTCGTATACTATAATATTTCATTTATCAAAAAGCAATCGAATTTACTACAAGATATGATGGGAAGTTTCCTTGGTGGTGGAAAATAGTGAGGAAAATCTTTATCATATATATCATTACTTAAATTCAATGTATAGTAACATAGATTAATAAATAAGTCTATAGATAAATTAAAATGAGTAGCATTTAGTAATTAAGTACATATAATAATAGTTAACGGGGTACTTTTGGTCAAGTCGGAGTTAAATATGAATTAAAAACATAAACTTAATTTTAAGTGATAACATTTATATGTTTATCCTTTATAATGTATTATTAGCACCTTCATTTAATAGTTATCATTACAAAATTATCGAGGTCCGTTCTTATCTTTAACTGTTTACATCCCATTTCTAATAATATTTATTACAGATTAAAAACTCGATATTTTGAATCATGCTGGTATTTCATAAATACTAATTGTGGATGCACATAAATATGTCATTGCAATACATGGGTTTAACCAACTTCGTTGATGATTTAATACACAATCAAATAGCAGTTTCATTGTCACTTACAAAATTCAAAATTCATGCTGAGATATAATATGAGCTTAATTTAGTGTGAGGTGCGAGGTGTTAACTTAAAAATTTCGCAGTCACTAAATTTTAAAATATACCACTTATCTTACTACATGAATTACGAAGAACATTAGATCTAATATATAAGACTTTTTATTAATCATGAATATACAACAGAATTTCTATAAATGTGATAATTGGATTAATAATAACATTATATTATGAATATTTGTGTAGATTCAAAAATGAATTTATGTGGTTTTTTATTGATTAAAGTAAAGTAAAGATATGATGAAAAGTATATTAATATAAAAATGACTTATCTTAAACGTCTTGCTTCTCTTTCGGATTCCATTAAACATAAGATATCGTTTTCTCTGACTGGACCCTTAACGTTTCTGACAATGGTTCTTGAAGAATCATCTAAGAATTCAACTCTGACTTGGGTGACACCACCTCTGGAACCGGTTCTACCAAGAACCTTGATAACCTTAGCTAAAGTAACTGGAGTTTTAGTATCCTGTAAAAAGAAATGAATTTAACATGAAAAGAAATAATGTTAGTATTTGGCTTCAAATTATTATTTTTTTATTTTGGTGTCAGCATAAGAAAAAGAATCAGTAAATGTCGGCATATTTGTCAATTAAAATTGAACTTCCTAAGTATTAAATACTCTTAACTGATGAATATATCATATGAGATAAATTATGTTTTTAAACTAATGATTCTTCACTCTGGTACAATATTTGCCATGTTTTTTGTCTATCTGACTTTTTGTGTGTGTGTTTGTCGGTTTGTAGTATTTCTTTTTCTGCATTTCTAAGCTAAAGGTATTCGAGTACATACCATTTTGTTTATGTATCTGTATATGAGCTATGAAAAGAGAGCAAAAGATGCAAATCCTATATTAAAAAGTAAAATAGGAGTCTTCTTTTCTCTCTTGTGGTTGAAAGAAAAAAGACAGAACGAAAAAGTTTGGCGAGAGCGCCAGTGGGCGGTGCGAGATGTGAGTTGTGAACAGTGAATTGTGAAATGTGCGTCTCTTTGGCGTTGGTCCTCTCTCCAGGCCGGGTAACCTTGAACCTAACTTGCAGTTTGCGTCGATCGGCCCATGGTTTGACATTCACCTTGTACTATCTACTAAATCCAAAATTACATGATATTATGATGTGACGTTTTGATTGAAAATACCAGTATTGTCTGTGACTTCTACGTTTGAGTTCACATTTTAACAACACAAATGACTGGAATTGGGTTGTCCAAGAAAATCGTCGTTTTTGGCGGTACTGGATTCTTAGGTATGTTTAACTGATCAATTGAGTAATTGTCTTTTCTTTTACCCCCGAATCTTTTGACTTTACATGTTACTAACATTTTCTTAAATAATATTTAATTACTATAACTATATCTACAGGAAAACGTATATGTGAGAACGCAATTAGTAGAGGTTATGATGTCGTCTCAATTACTGGTACGGGAAAGAAACCTAATCCTTATGAAGGGGAAGAATCAAGTTGGATTAATAAGGTAAATTGGAAAAGGGGAAATATATTTTATCCAGAAACATATACTAATGAACTTAAAAATGCAAAGGCTGTTGTTCACTCAATTGGAATATTACTTGAGAATGATTCATATAAAAAAATAGTAGGATCAAATGATGGGATTATCAATACCGTTAGTGACTTATTTAAAACTTCTAATCCTATGGCAAAAACTCCTGATATTACCGGAAATAATGTTATTATTGATAAAACTTATGAAAGATTTAATACACAAAGTGCACTCGTTTCTGCAGAAGCATTAATTCAAGCAAATCATGAAAAACCAGCATTTGTATACATTTCTGCAGATCGTGGATTTCCAGGTATACCATCAGGATATATTGAAAGTAAAAGAAGAACTGAATATGAATTATATCAAATGCAACCTGAAATTAGACCTGTTTTTCTAAGACCTGGATTTATGTATGATCCAAGTGAAGAAAATCATAATTCTATAAGAAAGCATATCAAAAACTCTATGGATATTTTAGAAGGTTTTAATAAAAAATTGTTATTTAATTCATTAGATGGAATAATAAGACCAACTATATCAACTAAACTTGTCGCTAAATGGTGTATTGATAAGATCGAAGATGATGAATTTCGTGGACCTCTAATGCTTGATGCAATGATTAATCTTAAAAATTGTTGATTTATTATGACAAAGAAAACAATTTATAGAATGAATTTCACTTTTTTCTAGAAATTTATCTAATTGACGAATAATAGTAAAATTTGGTACTTAAAAATCGAGATATATATAGATCAAGTAATTAATCATAAGCCGTGTCTGGTTATAAATATCACAACTATTACCTTTTTAGGAAAAGGCCGAGCACAAACTATTGCTCAAGTTTTGATAGGAACAAGTGTATATTAATGTGTGTGTATGAGTAGTATCAAATCAACTAACTCTTTATACACCTGCAATTAACTAATTAATTTCTGTTTAGTAGTTAAGTCGCCCTTCCTTTATATAGGAAATAAAATATTATCAATTAATTCAATTATCAAAGGGAAATATCTCATTGTGATGGCATATTCGAGGAAGAGGACACAGTTAACATCTGATCCTGTTAAAGTTAAATTAGAAAACGATGGACATGAAGGAGATCAAATAGATTTTTCAAAAGTTAAAAGAACAACAAGAGTTATTAAATCTTGTACTAAATGTAAAGAAAGAAAAGTTAAATGTAATTTTGAAATTCCATGTGATCGATGTATTGCAAGGAATCAAGCACATTTATGTTCAAGAGAACCAATAATATTTGATGGAATGTACATTAATAATAATAATACCAAAGAACTTAAATATTCTCAAGAAAATGATATATTGAAAAAGAAAATATCAGAACTACAAGATGTAATTTCAAAATTGAAATCAATAGTTGATGAAAGAATGCCTTCAGATTCATCAATTAATGAACCAACTCCAGAAGATTCATTCAATTTTAATGTTCCCTCTTACAGTCGCTTTAAATTGAATGAAGTAATTTTAAATAATAGATTAACTTCCACAAAATCTGATACAAAAGATAAAGATTTAATTAATTGGAATGTGTATTCTTCAACGGTTAGTATTCTGGATAAAGCGCTTACTAATGGTCTAATGTTAGATGGTTCTAATTCTTCTGCAAATGAAATGGATTACAATACTGAAGAATGGTTACTTCTTAAAGATAAATCATACCAAAAATATAAAGCAGATGATTCAAAAAGTAAATGTTGGCTATATGAATTAGATTTACTTTTAAAATTAGATAAAAACAAATGTGATTTATTGGTTAACTCAGGTTTGAAAATTGATGTAGTATTTCCAATTATTGACAAAGAACAATTTTTAAAAGAATATGAAGAATATTGGGCTGATGAAAGTATTCCAGAAAAACATTTGACTTCAATTCATACTAAAACAGCAGAAAATTATGCACTTCTTGCTTTAATGTATTCCTTAATGTGTTTAGGACTTTATCAATGTGATGAAAAGGATAGAAAGAAACTTAATTTTTCATATTATGACTGGGATAATTATTCAAGAGGTTTATTCAGTGCATCTTTAGATTCTTTATATAAATCCCGTTATATGACATATCCAAAGGTTAGATCAATTCAAATCATTTCATTCTTAAGAATTCTTGCTGGTTTCTTAGGTGGAATCAATTTATCAGCTTGTCTAATTGGTACTTCATTCATGATCACTTACAAACTAGATCTTATGGGAATTACAGATAAATATAAAGTAAACAATGTATGGAACACTTTAGCTTATGATTGGTATGATGATCAAGAAAGATATTCACTAACAACACTTTCATACATGAAATCATTACCAAAACTTGAAAAATATTTTAGTTTGGAAAAATCTGAAAAAAAGTTAATTGATTGGGCTCAATATCAACTCTACAATTTTGTATCTGTTGCAATTATTAAGAAGAAATATTATTTTGGTGGTAATGATGGATTATTAAATAATCTTAAAAATGCAGATGTGGAGTTGCGTTATCTTAAGATTCAGGCTACTCGAGATTTTGATTCATATAACATAGATGAATATCCAAATATCTCTGATGAGATGATTCAATGTATTAAATATCATGTGGATGCTATTATAAATCATGAAATATTACAAGTTAATTTAAAGATGTCAAAATTTTTAACATATCAAGAATGGACAAAGAACTGTTATCCTGCGTGTTATTCTAGTGCCTTACAACAGCTAGAATCTTTCACTTCAAAATATATTCCAGTTGCTTTCAAGTCATTTCCTTTTATTTTTCAATATATTACTTACTCTATTTTATTTTTAATCATTGATTCTATGCTTGATAAACATCACAAAAAAAATCAAAGGCATATTATGAGAATAGCTAAAAAGATAATGAATGTTTTTAAATCTTTTAAAGTTATTATCAGAGGTGTCATAAGAGGTGTTTATGTAATAAAAAAGCTTTTAGGTTTGATGAGGTTAAAAAGAAAAGAAGATGAAACTAAAAATGCAAAGCGTACAAAATTTGCTACACATAGAACCAAAATTAATCAGGATAATGTTGTCAATGAAAACCATACGGTTATGGAATCTAATGAACCAGTTGAAAGTAATGATAGAAGCAGTGTTATTGTTAACGATAATGATGCGAAGGGAAAAGGTGTGGGAGATAATGGTTTAACCGGTAAAGAAGTGAAAGAGAATCAAGTAAACCCGATCAATGAAGATAATTTCTTTAAAATAGATCAAAACAATAAGGAAAATGATTATGATGAAAGTGATGATAGCTCAGATTCTGAATCTGATGATGATTTACCTCTTTACTGTTCTACATTGGAACAACATAATAAATCAGAATATACAAATATTGCAGCACAGAATCAAATGCCACCAGCCAATGCAGAATCTGTTCCTTTATTAGTTAATCCATTTAATGTTTCAGAAACTCCATGTTTCAATTTTAACAATAATGCTATTTTACCTGTTAATAACGTTTTGCCTTCTACAGGAAATCAATTTCCAATACAAAACTCAATCATGAATATTTTAGAAGATAGTGGATGGATACAATTCATCAACTCTATTGATGACCTAAATGATATAACTGCACATTTATAACAAATGTATATATATCTCCTAATTTTTATTTTATATTATTGTAATAGAAATAAACTTGTTTTTTGAAATGCAATAGAAACATTATACTTTAGCAAGATGAAAGATCTACCAAAAGATAAGTACACATAAATCTTGAATAATAAATTTTATAGAGCTCTCGCAAATTCCGATCGGTGTAGCCGCAAGCCGCACGCCGCACCTACGGAACATGTTTTTAAAGATTAGGTATCAGGTATCAGGTTGTATCATCAATCAACCGATATAGATTCTATTTTTTATTTTTTAAATCTTTAATATATTTTATCCTTCTTCGAATAATAGTATATATGATATATTCCACTTTGTTTTATCCAAATATTTCAACACAGTTGATTAATAATACATCATATAAACATATTATTCATATATATGATAACAGGATCAGTTAAGGCAGATCAAAATACTAGACGTGTATCCAGATCATCTTGGTTTGATGAGCACCACAATATAAATAATAATGATGAAAACTACGATACTGTAAGCTACGATAATGAAAAAGAAGTGGCCAATATTTCACATCATAATCTAATATTTCGATGGATCATCTTCTTTGGTAAGAAAGTAGATGGTGGTAATCCTGCAAGAGATCATTTGGCCAATGAAAGGACTATATTAGCATACATTCGTACAGCATTAAATATGGTTATATACGGTTTGATATTATCACAATTAGGCAAATATATTATTGTTTCACCAATTAATGGGCTAAAAGTAACGATGGATTTAACAGATGAACAGATGCAAACATATAAGGAAATGAAGAAGATGCTAGACTGTGTTTATAAATTTTCCAGGCCGTTGAGTGCTTTAGTATTCAGTATGTCACTTGCAACTTTGGTATTTGGAGGTATACGGTACCTCCGAATAATGCAATTACTTTTCTCTGACCATGATGTATTTGAAAGTGGCCTTCTCTTTAATCTAGTGATATTTCTTGGGGTTATACCTATCATAGTGATAGCATTTGTATATGCTTACAAGTTATAGATAGTCATGTGTATATACTTATAATGAAATAATGAAATAATGAAATAATAAAATAGCATTAAACAATGTACTATTTGTAGAACAATATCACGTGCATAAAGCGAGGGTTTGGCAACCCTTTTTATTATAGACGCGCAACTTTGAATCTCCTCTTTTCTTCTCTCCTCCTCTTACTGTCACAGTATTCGCAATTTGCTCTCAGCGCACCGGCACTAACACTGGCATTTGTCTAGAAGGCGCCTTCTCCTTTAATTGACTATGCTATTAGTCTTTCTTTGAATTCCTTCAACACACAAAACACTTACATATATCAACATGGTATGTACCAGCAGAAGACACAGAAGCCAAATGGGAGTTGATCTTAAAGGAAAACATCATGTTAATTCATTATCAGTTTACAATTAAAGAAATCAAAAATCATATAAAATAATGAAAAAGAATTTGCAAATATGAGGAAAACCTAATACCATTTGATATTATACACACACTCATGATAAAACTAGACGATATTGCTTAATAAAAAAGGTTGATTAAATATGAAGAAGTAATTTCAATAAAGAATTCAAGAAAATAGTATCACGGATTTAACAAAATATGAGTTCAAAATCTAATAATTTTGCATCTGAATTAAATTAAATTGTATTAAATTATATTGGTTAATTTGAATTGGATTAATATATTGAATGAAAGTTATCAGTAAATAAATCATATGAATGTAATTTTCTCGATTAACTCACATTAAGGCGAAAACTAAACAATGAATGAAATTAATATTTAATAATTATTTTTAATAGAAATAGAATACTAACATTTTTTTGTTCAATATTTTTAACATTTAATTTTTTTTTTACAGGGTAAAGTTCACGGTTCCCTTGCGAGAGCAGGTAAAGTTAAGTCTCAAACTCCAAAGGTCGAAAAGACTGAAAAGCCAAAGAAGCCAAAGGGTAGAGCATACAAGAGATTATTGTACACCAAGAGATTCGTCAATGCTGCTATCACCCCAGGTGGTAAGAGAAAGATGAACTCTAACGCTAAATAAGCGTCGAAGTTAGTTTGATTCTATTTCCTATTCTTATATAAATTTAATTAACAAAATCATCAATACAACACAGTATTAATTTACAATTAATATTCTCGTAATTTAAAATTAATTTAAAAGTAAAAATAATTATGATAAGCATATTTATAGTAGTTATTATTTTACAAATCTCTATGATACACATTTAAATTTTCTAATTTGAATTGGTAACATCACTTCAATCGATGTTTATGTGATCTTCTTCCCTTATATATCGATGTCTTTGTTCGTTCTTTCATCAACATCATCATCATCATCATCATTATTATTATTATTATTATTATTATTATTATTATTATTATTATTATTATTATTATTATTATTATTATTATTATTATTATTATTATTATTATTATTATTATTATTATTATTATTATTATTATTATTATTATTATTATTATTATTATTATTATTATTATTATTATTATTATTATTATTATTATTATTATTATTATT
>JAJMEW010000173.1:0-56875 GCA_030574395.1 Pichia californica
TGTCTTGCATTATTATCTTGTTTTGGTACAGCAATTGCAATGTGTTCAATTAGAAAAATTGGATTTAATGTACATCCATTATTTATGGTTTCAATTTATGCATTATTTTCTTGTATTATGTCATTTATTGGAATTTTAATTATACCAGGGTTATCATTTCAAATTCCACATACTATTAAGCAATGGATTTTATTATTAAGTATTGGTATTGCAGGGTTTATAATGCAATATATGTTAACTGCTGGAATGCAACGTGAAAAGGCAGCTAGAGCAATTGCAATGACTTATACGCAATTAATTTATGCATCAATATTTGATTATTTTATTAATAATATCTTTCCAACAGGTTTAAATTTAATTGGTGAATTAATTATAATTATTGCAGTTTTCTCAATTATTTATTTTAAAGAAACTATACCGGTAATTAATTCATCAAATATTGAAATTGAAAGAGATGTTGAATTAATTTCATTCAAGGATGATGAAGATTCAGTAGTTTGATTGTATAAACGTATTATATATTGAACTATTTTATTAAATGATCCCCGAACTCCGAATCCATTTATATATTTGTATTTTTTTAGTTGATCTGTAAATAAAGCGGCAAATGCTTTATCCGCACACAAATTTTTACTTGCATTAACCACAAAATATTAAACTTGATAAGGTCACATGATCCAACCTGATATTGTCAGTAGATATATAGATTATAACTTATTTTGTATAAGCGTTAATCAGATTATAAAAGTATGAATATAATCGTATAGCTTAATCATAGTCTAGTATCGTTATTAGTCATTGAGTATTAGTGATCAGTTATTAATTAGCGCAAACGGCTGATATTGTAATGGCATTATCCATTATCTCTGATATCGATATTAGCACACTTGGTGGTATGTTCAATGTTCGATATCTTCACTGTTAACCTTTTTTTCCTTGTTAATCAAATAAAATTGTTTGTGTAATATTTGAATCTTATATTCTTCTTCTATTTCTTCAACTAAACAAATAATGATAATTTATAAACTAAAAGAATATTATGAGCAAGCAGTATTACCCAATATTGGTATAATTTTATCACTGATTTCCCAATTATTCAATTGTCTTATGGTTATGTTCTGTAAGTTATTATTAAATGATAAAGATTTTGAAACTCCAATTCATCCATTACAAATTTTATTTGTAAGAATGTTGATTACATATATATTTTGTCTTTCATATTTAATATTTATTGAAAAAAATAATGATCTTCCATTTGGCCCAAAAAAATTAAGATTCTTGTTATTTCTTAGAGCTTTAGGTGGGTTTATAAGTGTATGTGGTCAATATTGGTCATTAATTTATTTGAATGTTTCTGATACTGTTGTTATATTATTTTTAGAGCCAACAATTACAGCATTTATGGCATGGATTACATTAGGTGAAATATTTACCAAAATCGAAGCAATTGGTGGATTAATTGCATTTTTTGGTGTTTTATTAATTGCAAAACCTCCATTTCTTTTATATTTATTTCATTTAAAAGAAAATAATAAAGAAAATTTAATTAATAGTTCAAATAATTTAAGATTAATTGGTACATGTCTTGCATTATTATCTTGTTTTGGTACAGGAATTTCAATGTGTTCAATGAGGAAAATTGGATTTCAAATTCATCCATTATTTATGGTATCAGTTTATGCACTTTTCACAATAATTGGATCTTTTATTGGAATTTTATTAATACCAGGATTATCATTTCAAATTCCACATAATTTTAAACAATGGTCATTTTTAATAATTATTGGAATTACTGGATTTTTTATGCAATTTTTACTAACTGCAAGTATACAACGTGAAAGGGCATCAATTGCAACAGCAATGATATATACACAATTAATTTATGCATCAATATTTGATTATTTTGTTAATAATATAATACCAAAAGGATTAACCCTTATTGGTGAAATCATAATTATATTTGCTGTATTTAACATTGTCTATTTTAAAGAATCTAATGTTATTATAGAACCAATTGTGGTTGTAGATCTTGAAAGGGATATACAGTTAGAGACATATCAAGATTTTGAAGATTTAAATATTATCCAAGATACACCTAGCAAACAGTTTGATGAGTTTAATGAAGGAATGAATTAATTAAAGGTATATATATATATATATGTGAAAAAGAGATTATAAATAGTATTTAAATAATTAAAATAAAATATAAATATCAGATTATTAGATTAGATGACACGGAGTTTTTTGTTTTGTTTTGTTTTTTTTTTTGTTGTTTTCTAACAAGCACAATTTTTAGTTACTTCACTTGCAGAACAAGCACATGAAGTTTCTTTACAATGGTTACAAGAACATTCTCCACCACAAGTACAAGAAACAGTTGCACAAGTACATTTTAATTTATCATCGGAACATGACCCACATTTACATTCACCTTCACATTGACATTTCTTTGGGCATACACATTTTTCAACGGTTTTTATTGGAGTTTCCTTATCACAGCAACATGATTTAGTTTCAACATTCTTTGGAGCAGAGCAAGCACAAGACATTTTAGTAGTAGTATTAATGAAGAGTAGTTTGTTTGGTTTGTTAATTGTAGAGAGAGGAGAAAGAAGACAAGCTGAGAAGAAAATAGTAAAATAAAAGAAGATTCGGCCTCCTTTTATAACGTTTAAGATTGAAATATCATCACCCATAAACCAAGTAAATCAGTATACCCATGTCAAATTCTGGTTTCCCCGTTCCATTGTTCGGCATGCACCCCACCCCGCAAAAGGCAAGGCGAAAAGCACGCACCGGCGAAAAAAACGCAGTGAAACGTGAAACGCAAAAAGATCGCACTGCAGATTCCAGGCGAAAACTACTCAGGGAAACCAGAAACCAAAGCACAAGAATAAGGTTGAATAATCCATAGATCGATGTCACCAACTGGAATTGCAGTCTATATTATATATATTTTGCAAATAGCACGTGACTGCGGATGGTCACGTGCAGCGGATAGGCAACAGCTAACAGCTAACAGCACTGGCATGGGGGTGCTGACGTAAACATGCCATAACAGTGTCTTTGCAGCATACACGGTATATCAATTTATCAGTACATGTCTATATGTAGACATACAACGTCCGTCTGAAGTGTCGGGGTTCTGTGTTTTGTCGTTGAGTTTGCCTCTTTTGCATCACTTTCAGCACTTTCAAATACATATCACTTACCATCAGTCATGTCTGATGAAAATATAAGATTCCCTTCATCTTTCCAACCACAAAAATTACCTGAAATGGACCCCGTAACGAGGATTGCTACAGTTTTACAAAATTACCCATCAAGGCCAGCTGCTGCAGCTGCAATTTTATCAGGTTCACATGTTTATTCAAATTCAAGTGATGTACCATTTTCAAGAACTTTACTTTGGAAAACTTCTTTATTACAAATAGATACTCATAGATTTAATGAATTAAAAAATTCAACTACACATTTTGATTTAACTCCATTAAAGCAACATAGAAAAATTTTTAATGATTTAATTACAAATATTGGTATACCTTGGCATTTATTACCAATAGATTCAATTTATTATAAAAAAATTAATGAAGATTCAAAAAATTCAAATTTAAATATTGAAGATGATTTATCAAATTTAAGAATAAATAAAAATGAAAAAATTCAATCTAAAAAGACAAAACTTAAATCTGAAATTATTGATGGTTTAAATGATCCATTATCATCAACATCTTCTTCCTCTTCATCTTCTTCGGGTTTTGATAGGAAACATGAATCCGATTTAGATATATTACTATTGATTATTGGAGATGTTGAAAGATTATTTCCTGAACATCCACAAATGTTTATTGAAAGTGAAAAAGATAAAATTCAAATGATTGAAATATTGTATAGATATGTTAAATGGAATAATCAAATTAGAGAAAGTGAAAATTTGAAAAAAATTGGTTATGTACAAGGTATGCATGAATTATGTGGAGTTATTTATGCAGTTTTAAAAGTTGAACTTGTTGATAATTATAAACAAAATAATGAAAAAAAAGATTCATCTGATATTGAAGAAAGTGAAGATTTAACTGATCTGAAAAAGGAAAAAAAAAATATTAAGAATGAAAAATTAAAAGATAATAAAAATGGAAATGAATTATCATCAAATATTGATGAAAAATTAAATGATCAAATTAAAGAATTTTTAGATTCAGATTATTTTATACATGATGTTTTTTCAATGTTTAAACAATTAATGTCTCCAATTATTGATAAATATTTTACATCATCAGGTATTTTAAGAGAGAGTATAGTTTTCGATCTTAAATTACATCTTTTAGATCCAGGTAATTCAAAAAATCCTGGTTTAGCAACAGCTTTAAAAGATTCACAAATTGAATCTCAATTATGGTTAACTAGATGGTTTAGAATGTTATTAACTAGAGAATTAGGTTTAGCTTATTCTGTTAGAATTTGGGATGGTTTAATTGCCTATGCATGTGTTGGTGCAATGGCTGATACAGTTAGTAATGGTCATGATATTTCAGTTTTATTACCTTATGTTATTTTATTACTTATACTTCGAATAAGAACAGTATTATTAAAATCTTTAGTACCTGTATTAGGTAAAGAAATTAATCAAAATTTTCATAATCATGATGATGATACTGAAGCACTTTCTTTATTATTACATTATCCATTTAGTGGTAATCTTCAATCAATTAGTAGAGCCACTTCTATTGATCCAGAATCAGATGATTATGATATTGATATTGGTGATATTGATGATGATATTGATGATGATAAACCAATTATGATGTATCGTAAAAAAAGAGGAAATATTGATACTCATTTAAATAATCATGAAAATCCTTTTGAAAAGGCAATTCAAATACCAAAAATGCCATTGGCTGTTGATTTATTTTCTGATGCAGCTCATATTTGTGGATTATCAGATACTGAATTAACAAATATTGGTCCTTCATTAATTAATAAATATTCAAATGGTGATATTTATCAAATTTTAAATTCAGCTAAAAAGAATAAACAAACTGCACCATTTATTGATAATGTATTAAAACGTACAAAAGCATGGAGATCTTCATCCCCATCTTCAAATTCAATCCCAACATCTAATCAAACTTTACAACATAATAATATACCTTCATCTATTGATTTAAATAGAACAAGATTAGAACAAAAATTACAAAAGCGTGTACAAAATCGGTTGAGGGATCGATCACACTCATCATCTGCATCACATGCATCCACAAAAGTTATTGATAAAACAACTCAATCATTTCAATGATAGTTTACTTTCCATAAATATAAATATATCCAAAAAAAATTTTTACTATATAAATCTTAGATAATAATATTTTTTTTTTAAATAGTATGAAATTAAAGTTATAATATTTGAAGAACGTAAAAATTAAATAAGTAGAAAATTATACAACTATATACGTATGTATATATGATAAAAGTTAAGTTTTTATACCTTAGTAGAGCTAATCTTATCAAGTTTTTCTTTTAGTTGCTTTTCATTTTCAGAAATATAACTTAAAGATTCCATATGATTGTTTAATAATTTTAAAATATCATTTAGTGTTTGCTCACTCTCTTCAGAAGCATTTGAATTAAGTAATGATTTATTAAAATTATCACTAACATCATTTACTTCATTAACTAATGAAGAAAAATTTGAACCTAAAGATTCAAGTCTACTCTCTAACATCTCTGCAAGTTTATATGCCTTTTCACGAGCTTCATCATTAGTTTCTTTATTACTACCTGTTATTGGAATTGTTGTTGATGGGTTTGATTTTTCAATTGATGCTGATAATTTTTCAGTATGTTTTTCATATCCAGAAAGTAAACGATCTAATTCATCTTGTTGCTTTTCAATATATGCAAGTGATTGATCAATCTTTTCTTGTTTTTCTTCACATAAAATTGTATCATTATATAAATTACTAACTGTTTCTGATGAATCAACTAAAATTCTATCCCATTCATTAATTCTATCACTATAACTTTCAAAAGTTTTTGCAGACAATGATAGTTGATTAGTCCATTTAGTTATTAAATCATCAATATTTTTATTCATTATTGAAAGTTGTTGAGGTTTAAAATCTTCAAGTTTAACAGGTGCTTTTTCAGTAGTTGAAACATCAAATGTAACTTTTTTATCAGCAGCTTTGGATTCATCTGGTTTAGTCGTTCCAAATGAAAGACCTGATGCTGGCTTTGAAGTAGATTCTTCTTTCTTTGGTAAAGTAGAGGTTGCTGGTGTAGATCCTAATGTAAAACCTGCTGGTTTCGTAGCAGCTGGTGTTGATGCGGCTGGTGTTGAGCCAAATGAAAATCCTGATGGTTTCGTAGCAGCTGATGTGGATGCGGCTGGTGTTGAGCCAAATGAAAATCCTGATGGTTTCGTAGCAGCTGATGTGGATGCAGCTGGTGTTGATCCAAGTGAAAATCCTGTTGGTTTTGTGGCAGATGAAGTAGATGCAGCTGGTGTTGATCCAAGTGAAAATCCTGTTGGTTTTGTGGCAGATGAAGTAGATGCAGCTGGTGTTGATGCAGTTGGTGTTGAGCCAAATGAAAATCCTGCTGGTTTTGTAGCTGCTGGTGTAGATGCTGATGTGGATGCAGCTGGTGTTGAGCCAAATGAAAATCCTGATGGTTTTGTAGCAGCTGATGTGGATGCAGCTGTTGTAGATCCTAATGAAAAACCTGTTGGTTTTGCAGCAAATGGAGTTGATCCGGCAGCAGCAGTTGGAGCTGCAGCACCGCCGGTTGAAAATGGAGAATTTGCTGTTGTTGTTGTTGCAGCTGGAGTTCCTCCGAATAAACCTGCTGGTTTAGAAGCTGATGAAGTAGAGTTAAGTGAAAATGTCGTTGGTGCTCCTGTTGCTGATGTTGCTGCTGGAGTTGATGCACTTCCAAAAAGAGATGTTTTCGGCGCTGTAGAGTTACCAGCATTTAAAGAAAATGAAGTTGGTGCTGCTGGTGTTGCTGAAGGTGTTGAACCAGCTCCCAAAGAGAATGGTTTTGCACCTGTAGCTGGAGTAGATGTATTTGCACTACCAAAGTTTAAACCACTTGAAATACCTGTGGAAGCTGCTGGTTTGCTTCCAAAGTTGAAACCAGTAGTAGGAGCAGTTGATCCTCCTGGTGTTGAATTTGAGGTACCAAAGCCGCCAAAGGCTGGTTTATTCGCAGTATTAGTTGAATTTCCAAATAAGGAACCAGATTGTTGTGTAGAATTGGTGTTGGATGCACCAAAGTTGAAAGTTCCACCAGTATTATTGTTGTTGTTGTTATTTCCTCCAACTATTGATTTAGAAACAAAACGTATATATGGGGATGCTCAATAATGTTAGTAACTTGCACATGGAAAGGGTGACAAATGCTGGAAATTGTGGTATACTATACTTACACATTGCAAACTGTTGGATTTGTATGTCTGTACCAGATATGTGCTCTGTGTGTGTGCTCTGTAGGTGTAGATGAAACACCAACAAGGGCAAACCAGATGTGATGAAAGCAGAAGAAATGCAATGCAATGCAAATGCAAATGAAAATCAAAAATCAGAACATGTTTTTTCCAGCCAGCTTCACCAAAACAAAAAATAAAAATAATCTCAGATTTGACAGAAGAGCGAGAACAGAAGACCATTGAATCATAACGAGATCAGACAGAGAGGGACCACTGATTTGGCAACTGATAAATAAATAAATACCATGATGTTGGCCCCCGATCTGCATCCTTTCTTTTTTCTTCTTTATTCTTTTTCATCACTTTGTCCTTACTCTGTCTCCTTTTTCATAAAAGTATCTTCACAACTAATATAATATAGTAGGATACATGCAGAAGACTTCGCAAAAGAATTACAACTTTTTATCATCTACAAATCTCATTTACAGGAATCAACTTCCGCCAGAATATAGTTTGCCTACGTTGGTTGGAGGTCATCCTCAAGATTTACGTGGCTTGAACACAATTGACAACGAAGAACAAATACCAGAAATTGATTTTAGAGATGCATTGGCTAAATTTGAAATAGATACTAATGATGATGGTATAGATGATGGAAATACTAATCTCATGCATAATTCACTGAGAAAAGCATATTCAGAAAATGAACTATCTAAATATGATGATCAATCTGGACGACGGAAATCTCAATGTGAACCAAAAAATGATATCTTAAATTGGGAACCACAATATAATCACAATCATAAAAAAATTATCCTGCCAAACAAAGAAAAATTTTTTGATGGTATTTTTGATGAATATATTCCAAATTTTAATACATTTAATCTTTCAAAATTTGGTATTGATGAAAATGTATTAGCTGATTCTGATTCCGATGATGATGTTATAGTCCAAGAGAAGAAGAGACATCATAGTGAAGAAGTTGGAAAGTACACAGAACTTCTCACTCCCCTAACAGAAACTAAGCCGATTGAAATAAAACAAAATCAATATATAAAGAGAAACAATGATAGTTTTGAAGTTTCTGATGAATCTTTTAGAATCGCAGCATCACCTGAACGAAGTGGTGATAGGGAAGTTTTATCAAGTATCCCTAAAAACTTTTCCTCCTTATCATTTAGTTATAGACGGAAAATGTTGACTGATTTGTTACCTGATAGTCTTAAGAATGATACAGACTATAAAAATCATATTGCTAAGATTATTAGGAAGAATTCTGCGTCTGCATCATCATTGAGTTCTCCAGTATCCAACATATTTGCGTTAAAGAGGAAACCAAAACAAATTGATCCTGATACAAATGAAATGGGCTCTATTTTACTGAACAAATGGAGATTGGGTAGAATATTTAATAATGGTGGTTTTGGGATTATACGTGAGTGTTTTAACGTTGATGATGTTGATGATATAAAAGCTGTTAAAGTAATTCCAATAAAACATTCTCTAACTTGTTTACAAAATTTTCAATCCGAAATCATCATGTGGTCAAAATTAAAAAATCAATATGTTGTGCCTTTGTATGATGTCAAAATTACATGTGATTACATATTTCTTTTTATGCCACTCTACGATGAAGGGTCCCTTTTTGATAGAGTTAAGTTCTGGGAGAGTAATAAAATTGAATTAGTTGAACGGTATGATACTATTATTTCTTATCTTAAATGCATTACTAAAGCTTTGACATTTTTACATGAAAACTCGATACATCATGGTGATATCAAGTTGGAAAATTTTGTTTTAGAAAACAACATCCCCCTACTATGTGATTTTGGTATGACAGACAATGACAAAGACTGCGAGTCAAATACATCATCAAATTGCGACATTAAAATTATGGAAGAGATTCAATCAGTGTGTTCGCTTCTTGCAAACGATATTCCAGTTGATAAAATGTTAAACACTTCACCTTCAGATGAAAATGGTAGACCAGGTAGTAGCAAAGATGAGTCTACACCGATGGATAAATTGAGCAGTAATATACCAAACTCTGATGATATTGAGAAAGAGCATCATATAAATATTGGATCATTACCTTATGCTGCTCCTGAACTTCTTCAACCATGTCCAACACCAGTTGATAGACGAGCAGATATTTGGGCCTTGGGTATTATGGCTTATACATTAGTAATTTTAAAATTACCATTTTGGCATATATATGAACCAAGATTAAAACTTTCCATTCTTGATGGAAATTGGCAAAATACAGAATGGGTTTCAGCATTACAAGAACACCCTGAATTAAGTATTTTGGATAAACTTTTAAAAGGTTGTTTGGTGGTTAAAGATTCTAGATTTACAATATTTGATGTTTCAAACCTATTAAATGTTAAATGATACCCAAAAGAATTATGTAAAATTAGAAAGTATGTTATTTAAATAAATTGTATAAATTATAAAATGGTAATCAAAATTATAAAATAGTAATCAAAATTCCAAAAAGATGTTATCTTCTAAAAATTGAGTACTGCTTGAAGTTTTCTTAACAAGTTCATCAAGTTTGTCTGTACCAAGCAAGTCTAAATTAGTAAAATCAAAGAGATTTTCCAATTCTCTTAAATTTTCATCTTTCAAAGAAATTTCATTAAATACTTCTAAATTTTCTTTAGAATGACTATCATGAACATTCTGTCTTAACTCATTTTGTCCAAAAAGATCGTGAATTTCATTGAATTTTAAAGTGACACCATTATTTTTTTCTTTTTCGTTAACAATTTCTTTTTCATGGACCATAGTTACCAATTTCTCAAATATCTCAGAGAATATTGCACAAGTGTAAGCTCTCTGTGCAACGCTAAACAAAACTCCGCTACAACATCTTAGTCCCTCACTAACTGAAAAGTTCCAATTAACCTTTTTAGACAATAAACCATAAATTAAAGTAACTCCACTTAAAAAAACAGTCTGTAATGATATAAATGAAAGTCGTATTTTTGTGTTTTGATAAATTCTCTTATTCAATTGGCAAACAGTAGATGCGGCTGTCATACACTCAATGAACAAAGAATCATCTTTTGTTAATTTGCTTAAAAATGGTTGAATTAAGTACCTAATTTGCTTATTATATAAATAAAGGTAATAATCATAGTCTGAACTTGAAGATGGTGGTATAGTTGAAGCCCACTGTTTCATTTTTGAGATTAATTTGTAAATTTCTTCTTTTGGAATATCATTTACTTCAACATCTACTCGGTATATTTGATTTTGAATTTCGCTTTCAATTTGAATAAATTTAAAATGGTGAATCGCATGTGTTCTTGATGTTACAATTGAATTGACATTTGAATGTCCTTTAAAATATTCTTTTTTTATTAAAGATTCATCTACTACTGATTCATCAATATCAATAGGTAAATCAACATCAATATCTCTGTCAGATAAAGAAAAAGGTCTTCCAAAACTACTAGATACTGATCTCTCTAAAGAATATGTAGACCAAAATGTCAATATTCTCTGTTGATAATCGAATGGTTTTGTGTGTAAGAGGTTTATATTTTTTCGATGAAACCCGAAATTAACACATAATCTCAAAGCAAATCCAATCATATCCCATATTACTGGACCATTTGGTAATCTTAATTGATATATCACTGTTAACAACATTGAATGTATGTTTAGCACGCTTTTATGTTCAAAAACAACGGATAAATCAAGTTTCATAGCACTCGTAAAGAAAACAAAGTTATCATTTTTGTATGATGGATTTGAAATACCTATTTGATTTATATTTCTACTAACCATCATTGATCCAATTGCATAGACCATTAATAAAATAAATGAATGAATGATATCTATCTTTTCATTATGAACTTTATCATTTCTTAAAAGATATTCTCTATTTTTATGTAGGCTGATAATGTCTTTGTAATTTAAAAAGGGATACTTTTTATGAATAGTCATAGCATAAGTTTCAACAAAATAATTCAATTTGGATTCTTCATATAGTAAATCATCTAATGATCGAGAAACATAATCATTCAATTTAGCATCGTAATTTGAGCTTGTTGGAAAGCTATTTTTTTGAAGAGCATCAGCAATTTCTAACTTCAAATGTGCTTGTAATAGAGATGCAATATTTAACCCAGATGATCCAACATACAAAGGTTCCATATCATCTTTTAAAGGAAATAATGCTGCACATTTAGTCAGTATATCAGCTTCAGTTACAGACTCAACACTACCAGAGCTCTGATTTGTACTTACACTTTCTGATGGACTCGTTTCATCTCTATTGCGTTCTTCAAACTTGTTATCCATATTCATTTCTTCAATTAATCCTTCCAGATACGATACTTTTTCTTCAAGAAGTTTAACATACATAGGGTTTCTAGTTGTGCTATATTCGCATGGAACATTTGCCCTTTGGCATCCAAGACACTGTTTTTTTGTTAAAAAGTTACCTGTGCACTTCTGTTTCCTGGATTTGCATCTGTTGCATGCTACAGAATTCGTCTCCATTCTATTTCTTTTTATTATTTTTCTTGTTTCCATTTTTTGTTTTTGCTTTGGTGGTATCGTACAGAAATTAAAACTAGTGAAAACTAAAATAAATGATCATGAAACTCACCAGAAGTCTTCTCTTGATAAATATAAGAATAGAATAATCAGATTTCGGAACATCCCCGATCAGGCGCGTATCAGATAATGCAACCCATATAGTATTCATAACAACAAACACGTTTAATTAGAGAATAAAAAATGGAGAAATTGTACACATTCATATATATGATAAAAAGATTATAAAATAAATGAATAAATAGATAGATAGATAGATAGATAGATAGATAGATAATATATATAAAAATAAAGCAACAATAAAAAAGTAAAAAATTAGAATTGGATATAGTTTTCTATACTTTTGGCATATTGTTGATTGTAATTAACTCCACAATGCTCGATTTATCCTCATCAGTTAGACTGATATCTTCAAGGATAATATCATTGTATGTTTCATGCTCTAACAAGCCATCAGTCCTTGCAAATTCTTCAAACTTAATAGTTTTTAAATCGTAACCTTCAGGAAGACACATCTGGACAGGAAAGAAATAATTTAATATAGCATAAATGACAAATGCAATTGAAAATGAAAGTAAGAAACCTAATTGGTATACGTGAGTAGCACCAGTTGGAATAGAATCTTTATTAATACTATTAGCAACACCTGAAATTGTTGAGCCAACAGCTATAATCCAAGCAATAATTGCTCTAGGATTGACACCGTATTTATTTCCATACCAAAGCATTGATTTGTGATTTGGATTATAGAAAGACAAAATGTGGAAATTACCTTTTCTCACAAAGTAGTAATCGTATACCATAACTGCAGCAATTGGGCAAAGCATAATTGAATAACTACCAAGAAATGCAATAAATCTTGCACCACTAGAAATCATTTTCCATGGGAAAAATAAAGGACATACTAACCAACATAAAAATTGACCTCTAACTATAGTCATATATTTTGGAAACATTCCTGTAGTATCTGCACCAACGGGTAAACAATTTGTACCTATATTCACAATAACTAAAGCTAAGATCATACCAAAGCATGAAAATACCATTGCTGTACGCATTCCAGCAGTCCAATGATAATCTAATAATGCATCATATAAATCCCATGGATTCCAAAATGTTTTACCAAGAAAAACTTTAGCAGCTGACGTTGTACCACAACCTAGAAAAGTAATCAAAACTTTTGAGAAAAGAACAGCAAAAGATTGAACCCAAGCGGCATCTTCTGTCTTTCTAGCATATCTAACAACATCACCAGCATTAATTAAGATTGGACATAAAGCTCCCATAATTGAGTTAATACCATAAACAATACCCCAACCTAAATCAGAACCATAAACTCTATTACTTGCTAAACTCTCGGGTGTTCCTAAACCTCCTGCTTTTCTAACACAATAACCAAATACACCAAATAGAGTTGTTGTTGTAGTAATTGCTTTAACAGTATAAAGATGTCTTTGAATTGTTGGATGCATAAAAATTAATGGTAATTGAATGATCCAAACAATAAAAAATGCTAAGAGACTTGATGAAGTGATTTCAGAGGATTCAGGAAGTTTATTTTCAATATTAACCCATTTATGACCAAAAATTGCTTTTAACATAACACTCATTAATTTACCCGCAAAGTAAGTTTGAACAGCAAAATAAATAGACGCGACAGAAACTCTCACAAAGATGAAAAAATATGATCCATACATACCTGCTGGTGCTCTTACAATTGCTGGGAAGCCTAAATGATACTTTGAGGAAGCCCTTGAATTGATCACCAAGATTATTGATAAAAAGAAACTACCAACTGCGGCACAAATAAGTCCATGCCACCAAAGTAAACCCATACTGACCAATGTTGCACCGATTGTATAAGATGATGGTGTTAAAGATGTAGTAAAGTAGAAAAACAAGTAATTGTAAACCGTCCATGTTCTTTCATCAGATTTTGTAGGCAAAAGATCTGTGTTGTACCAAGAATGGCCTTGTTGTGCAGCTGAATCAATTTTTAATTTTTCAAAGTAGTTTTTCATTATTTTTTGTTTATATAATATATTTCGATGATTAATTATGATGATTCCTAGCTGTTGTTATGATGCACAAGATATGACAGAAAAGAAATGTTGTGGCAATATTGTTATTTAAATATAAGTGCTAGTAAGAGTAAATAAAAGTGTGATTGGTGATTAATCGATAACATGACTATTCTTGTGTGATGTGTAAGGAAAAGAGTAATTTTCAATTTCACAACTTTTCAAAACAAATTATCGGACAAGCTCCGATCAACACCCTCGTCAACTTGATAAGCAGGCAAGATAAGAAATAAGAACGATCCTTATTTTCGATCTATATTTTCTCTCTTGGTTATATGAACACTTTCATGATTTGAAGCAGATCGGAGCAAAAGCGTAGCTGCCTACAATTATGATAGCCCTTAACTTGATGTATTTTCATCTAATACTTCCAGCTATCTTTAAGCCCGATAAGAACATTGCTGTTAGTTGTTAGTGGAATTCGGAAATCACGAGATATTACAAATTCAGGTTTTTGAAAAAAAAAAGAGTGTGTGGGTAGGGGCGGAACTAGTATTTCCGACAAGCTGTACTACGTACTACACACATCCCATAGCATAGGCAAGATTGGGAATCTGTGGTAGTTCTAGGTTGTACTCTGAGCTTTGTGCTCAAATATTTCTTAGTTGTGTTATGTATATTGTCTTCTTTTTCTTAATTTGTGATAAAAGGTAGATCATAATTGATTTTGCTCGATATTCAAAACGTGTAAAACTACCATGTCAGAAACACCTGAAGGGAAAAATAAAGAATCGATCAAGAAGGTCGGAGAATTTAAAGAATCTGAAGAAATTGAAAAAACTAAAGGAACTGGAGAATCTGAAGAAGTTGAAAACAGAAGTGTGGAACAGAAATTATCAGACTCTCATGACAACATTTTAACTAAAAAAAAAATTGTTGTTGTATTTGGTGCAATGGCAATTGCTCTACTTCTTACTTTTGTTGATCAAACTTCCATAACAGTATCTTTACCATACATTGCAGACGATTTAAATGCACACGATACAATATCTTGGGCTGGTACTTCATCATTAATCAGTAATACCGTTTTTATGGTTTTATTTGGAAGATTTAGCGATATTTTTTCGAGAAAATACATTATGGTATCAGCAATGATTATATTGGCATTTTTTGATTTAGCTTGTGGATTATCACAGACACCTACACAATTCTACATTTTTCGTGGCTTTTGCGGTATAGGAAATGGTGGTATTACATCTTTAACTATGGTGATTGTTTCTGATATTGTCTCATTAGAAGATAGAGGAAAATATCAAGGTATATTAGGAGCTTTTGTGGGCCTTGGTAATGCAATTGGTCCATTTATTGCATCCGCATTTATTCAACATTCAACCTGGAGAAAATTTTATTATACAATGTTTCCCTTGATTTTATCAGCTACAGCAGTTATTATTACCCTTGTTCCTTATACTAAACCGAATCAAACAGTAAAGGAAAAATTAAAAAGTGTTGATTACTTGGGATTTTTAACAAGTTCAATTTCTATAATATTTTTATTAATTCCTATTAGTGGAGGTGGCTCAACTTTTACTTGGAATGGAGGTTTTGTTATATCAATGATTATTATTGGTGGTTTGTTTTCTATTTTTTTTGTTTTAGTAGAATACAAGTTTGCAAAACTTCCTTTGATACCACTTAGATTATTCAATAATGAAATGTCATTGACTTTATTATTAACTCAAAATTTCTTTTTTGGAATATGTTATTATAGTGCACTTTATTACTATCCCTACTATTTTGAGTTAATCAAAGGTAATTCTGCAATAATAACATCTTGTTATTTTTTAGCATTAGTCATTCCTCAGTCTCTTTTTTCTATTTTTTGTGGACAAATAATATCAAGAACAAAACATTATTGGTACGTTCTCTGGTTTGGATATGGAGTGTGGCTTATAGCTTTGGGATTAACTAACCTCTGGAAAGTTAATAATAATTGTGGAATTAACATTATTACATTAATTTTGAATGGTATGGGGGTTGGTTCCATATTTCAACCAACATTAGTAGCTGCACAAGCACATTCTTTTAAAAAAGATAGAGCTACTGTAATTTCAACTAGAAATGTATTAAGATCCTTTGGTGGTGCAATTGGATTGGCAATTTCTTCAACAATTATAGTCAATTCTTTTAATAAGCGTTTGAACACTTATGGGCATCAGTATTTTACAATCTCGGAGATTAACACTTTAAAAAAGATGATTTATTCCAGACTAGATTTTACACAATATACAGCAGAACAGGCAATATTTTTGAAAGATTCATACATGCAATCCTTAAGATGTGTGTTTTATGTGTGGATTGGTTGTATTGCGTTGTGTTTTGTGTCCAATATGCTAATACGAGATACAGGATTACATCCAAAGGAATAGTTCAAAGTTTGTATAATTTTTAATGATACCTATATATAACTGTTTTTAGAATGTTAAACCTTAAAAAAGTAGCTGGTTTCTTAATAATTTTTAAGTATATTATACCTGCTGAGTATTTTTAAAAGTTAACGTATGAGGATGTAGCTCTTCTAATACAAAAGATATCCCAGATTAAATATAATTAATTTTCCTTAAGTAGTATTAAGTGAAACCTTTGTAATTTACTCACTACAAATAAAAATTTTAATAATAAATTTAACAAATATATAAAAACTATTTAAGAAAAAAAATAAAGTTAAATTTGTGTTTTATAGTTCCTCAAAGGGATTTCCAATCATATGATAGTTCGAAAGCATAAGCAATTTTGTAAATTGTATCTTCGTCATACCATTTACCAATAAGCTGTAAAGATACTGGCAAACAAACTCCTTTGTCTTTTAATGGGCCTTCTTGTATTGGTAACATTCCACAAGGCATTGCAAGTGCAGGATGTCCAGTTTGATTAAATGGTGCAGTGTTTGAACTTAAGCCAACTTGTTTGCCAAGTAAATCTAGTGGAGTCAAAGCTTCTTCAAGTTTGCAATGGGATCTTGCAATGAAAGGAACTGTAGGCATAACAAGAATATCATATTTGTCAAGTTCAGTGTTGTAATCATCTTTTAATTTTCTTGATAAGTTTTGGCATTTACCATATAAAGTTGGGTAATTTTGAACTGCATAAACACCGTTATAATAGATGTTTTTAGTAGATGGATAAGCTTCATTCCAACGTTCTTTTATATGCATAGAGGAAACAAATTTTTCATTCAAATCATTTAATGATGTGCCACGTCTACCAATAGCACAACCCATTTTGGTGAGATAACCCCCTACCTTGGAGATACCAGTCCAGATCAAAGGACCTTTTGAGTGTAATGGAATACTAACCTCCTCAACAGTTGCACCTAATGATTCAAACTTTTTGATAGTTTCGATACAGCATTTTTTAACCCGTTCTTCAATAGCAGGATTATCAAAACCTTCTTTAACAATACCAATTTTAATTCCAGTTAAATCTTTTGGATTTTCCAAAGCTAAAAGATTTTCATAATAGGTTTTTCCAACAACTCCAAATCCTCTGTCATCCATACCATCAGTACCAGCAACAGACTGTAAACCTTTTGCATTAGATAAAATGGTACTGGTCATGATTCCCAAGCTATCATTAGTTGCTTCATTACTAGCACAACCAGTAAATGGAATCAATCCAAATGTTGGTTTCATACCATAAATACCAGACCATGCTGATGGAATTCTAACAGAACCACCTTGATCTGCGCCAATGCCAATATCAACAGACTCTTTTTCATTGGCAACAATACCAGCAGTACCAGATGAAGAGCCACCTGTTGCGTAACCAATTGCTAATGGATTATGAACAACACCTGTTCCAGCAGAGTGAGAAGTAGCAGAATGACAAAGATTTTCACAAACAGATTTACCTTCAATAACTGCTCCATGGATTAATAATCTTGTAATAATTGTAGCATCAGTTGTTGGTGTATAATCCGTAATAAAATTGGTACCTAAAAGCATTGGTACACCAGCAATTGCCACACAATCTTTAACACAAACTTTGGAACCTTCTAATAATCTATTGTTTGATTCAGGATTTTTGTCTTTAATGGTACATTTCCAACCCCATGCACCAAGTCTATTCTCTTCTTCTGTGGGAAAGCGAATATTTTCTCTAGGAAATCTCTCATAATCAACCGTTGGTAAATAATCATCCATTTTCATGATTTCTTCACATGAATCGTGAAACACACCTAACAATTTGACATAATCATTGATATCTGTATCACTTTTTTCTTCAACTCCTAGTTGTTCGGATAACGCTAAAATTGTATCTTTATTAACAGGGTTACCTTCTTTAACATCAAAAGTGAAAACTGACATTTTGTTGATACTTTGGTTCTTAGTTCAAAAAAAAAGATTATATACCATGATTTCACTTTTTTAAAGATTTAAATTTTTTCTTTGATAATGTTTATAGCAATCAATATTTATAGTAATTAGGCATACTAGGTTGTTATGTAGAATCAGAAGTGTTAAATCAGTTTATATGGTTCAAAGTTTGAAGTGTAAGCACCAGTTTCGCTAATGCTCCGAACTGATAAGATAACTGATAACTCGGTGAGGGGCCGAAGAATCTTGATCGGAATAGTGCCCCACCGGAGATGTTCCGAAAATTATCTATTCGCTTCTCAGATAAGAATAGATCGGGGAATATCCGAGGGTTTATTAATTGGTAATTTTTAAAATACCTACTTGTTTAATTTAAATAAGTAATGGTTTATCCCCTTAGTTTTTTCTTGTTTATTATTTTAAAAGAATCCTAATGAGTTTTTTCTATCAGTAAAAAAAACACAATAAACACAAAATGGATACTCTTGACTTTGTCCCTGGTCCTATGCCAAAATACACACCAGATCGTGACTTGATCGGTTATGGTGAAAATCCAATTGATATTCAATGGCCAAATGGTGCTAGAATTGCAGTTTCTTTTATCTTAAATTATGAAGAGGGTGGTGAACATCATATTTTAAATGGTGATGATAGATCAGAAGCCTATATCTGGGAAAAGGGTGGTGAAAGTACAGAAGTTTTGAACGGTAGACATTTGATGAGTGAAAGTGAATTTGAATATGGTTCAAGATCAGGATCTTGGAGATTAATTAGATTATTTAAGGAATTTGGCTGGCCAATGACATTGTATGCAGTTGGTACAGCATTTAAGAAAAACCCAGAATTTGCACGTGCTTGTGTTAGAGATGGTCATGAAATTGCAAATCATGGTCTTCGTTGGGTTAATTGGGCTACACTTGATGATGAAACTCAAATTGAAATGATTAAAAAGGCTATTTTGATGTTGGAAGAAGCATCTGGTGAAGCTCCAGTTGGTGCTTATATTGGTAGAGGTAATATTAGAACTCCAGAATTAGTCAAAATTGCTCATGACCAATTAGGTTATCCATTGTTATGGGAATCAGATTGTTATAACGATGATATTCCTTATTGGAGAGATACTGAGCATGAAAAAGATTTACCGGATGATGAGAAAAACGGTTTATTAATGGTTCCCTACAATTATGTTAACAATGATTATAAATTTGTTGCATCTTCACCAGGTCCAGGTTTTCCTGGGGCTTTTGTATACGAGGATTACTTGAAAAACGAATTTGATCAACTTTACAGAGAAGGTGGTAGAATGATGAACATTCCAATGCACAGTAGAATCCTTGGTAAGCCAGGTAGAACCAATGCATTAAGAAACTTCATGAAATATATCAGTGAAAAAGAAGGTGTTTGGGTTTGTAATCGTCGTGATATTGCCAATCATTTCAAAACCAATTTTCCTTACGTTCCTGGTAAACTCGCAGTTAAAAAGGAATAGCTTTTATATATAGATTGTCTTTAAAGTGGATTAAAATATTATGAGTCATATATATTTCAATTAATAGTACATATGTATATATATATTAGTAAATTACAGTTAATAGTTTATTAGTGAATTCTATTTTACATTTAATTAATGAATGAAAATTAAATAAGAGCATCACCCAATGTACTTTGCCCAGTAATATCACTCTCTGAGAGTAATTTTAAATGTGGCATTTTTTGTTTGTCTAGTTTACGATCTTCTTTATAATTCTCTAAATCATGACTTGTTATTTCTTCAATTTCATTACTAGATAATGAATTACTGTTAAATGTAGATATCACTTGTTCGGGATTCTTGTAGTGATTAAAACCATCGTTACCTTTTTTGGAACTATAAAAATCTAATAACGGGCCCAAAACAGATTCTTTTTTTGACTTTTCCTTTTTCTCTTCAGAAGTTTTCCATTGATCTGAACCATTAAACTCTCCTAATTCAATAACAATACCTTCCAAAACTCTCTTTTTGATGACTCTTTCCCATATGGCTTCTTCAACTGTAGCAAAAGTTGCCAATCTATAAACAAGGCATGGCTTGGTTTGACCAATTCTATGAACTCTAGCAATTGCTTGTAAATCAACCATTGGATTCAAATCAGAATCATATAAAATAACTGTAGTAGCTACAGTCAAATTTAACCCTAAATTTGCAGCTCTAGTTGATAATAAAAAAATTTTATATTCAGGATCACTTTCAAAAGTTGTAATAGCTTCATCTCTTTCTTCTCTTGATGAAGAACCCGTAATTATACATGTTTTTAATGGGAATACACTCCTATTTTGTTTACCATATTTATCTATTGAGGGATGTTCGTTAAAATAAGTTTCTAAAAGGTCTAAAGTTGCTTTGAATTGACTAAAAATCAATATTTTTTCATTAGGATATTTATTAATTAAAGGAGGTATGATAGAATCTAAAGTTTGTAATTTTGCTGTGTTCAAAATTAGATCAGATGTAATGATAGTATCATCATTCCATGGGAAAAAATAGTGATATGGAGAGTCACATAGTTGACGTAGTTGCATCAATGGATTTGCAATTCTTTTGGCTTTAATTTGTGATTTAACAAAATCGTAATGTGTATTTAGTGATTCCAAAGTATTTTTAGGAGTTTTAAAGTTTTCATTTGATTTTTTTGATTCTAAGTATTTATCTACGTAGCTTTCTAAGTTTGGATAATTATATTTGATGTATATGGGAAAAAAACTTTTCAATAAAATAGAACGAAAATCTACATCTGGATGTAGCATATTTGAATAAAGATACGACTGAAGAGGCGAGAGATTTGAGTAAATTATATATTCTCTCTTAGGAGGCAATTGTAAAACATCACTTTTAAGTCTTCTTAAAATAAAAGGTTTTAAAATTGTATGCAAGTTATTGACTAAAGCTTTTTTAACTTCCATTGAAACAAGAGAATTAAATTCTGAATTTTTATGAAAATCATTATCATTATCATTATCATCTACTAAAGTTTGAAATTCAGAAAAATTGAAATAACTTTGAAAAGTTGCAAAATCATGAAAAACATCTGGCAAAATAAAGTTTAATAATGACCATAATTCTGCCAAATTATTTTGAAGTGGAGTACCAGTTAATAAAATCCTGTTTGAAACATGTAAAGCTTTAAGTTTAGTGAATAGCATACAATTTGCATTTTTTAAACGGTGACCTTCATCGACAACTAGATAAGACCAAGAAATATTTTTTAGATAAGGAAAATCTATTAAAGAAATTTCATAAGATGTAACAATAACATTAAATTTTTTAAGGGATTTTCTTCTTAATTTCTGTCTATACTTTTTATCACCTGTATATGGAACAAAAGATAATGATGGTGCAAAATTAGATAATTCAGTAGTCCAATTAGAAACGACACTTAAAGGAGCTACAATTAAGAATGGACCTTGAATACCTTGTTCAAGAAGAAAACATAATAAAGATATTGTTTGGACAGTTTTACCTAAACCCATCTCATCTGCTAATATACCATTAAGACCATTTTCATATAATGAGATTAACCAATTCATACCATGTAATTGATGTGGTTTAAGAGTAACATTAACTAATGATTTAGGTTGAGTATATGTATCTAAGAAATGAGTATCTACAGAAGTAGTTGCGGACGTTTTCTGCTTCTTCGATGAAGGTTCAAAATCTGTTTCTGAAATGGTGTCATTTTGAACTAAAGAGGAGGAAATGATCTGAGAAAAAGCTTTTGATTGATCGATCAACAACTGTAATTTTTTCAGCTTAGACTTGTTAAATCTGGTGTCTTGTTCCTTGTCACCAGATTGGGTCTTAAATTCTTCTGATAGTAGTTCAGAAAGCGACTTATGTTCTTCATCCTTTGGTCCAAATGCTTGATCTGTATCTGCCATATATAAATATATCTCCTGGGTTAAATAGACTTGAGGATCTGACCTATATATTTATATCCTAAACTACTGTTTTGTGCATCTTTAAACCTAGCTTATTATATGAAATCCTCTCCATGTAGACTTATTGCAAAGCTAACGCGTCACAAATTATTTCAAAATAAAAATGCATTACGTAAGCAGCAATGTTTGCGTCGATCGACGTTTGTCGCGAAATTCATTAAAATTTAAAATTCAAAATTCACCAAAAAGCAAAACTCATCAAAATTCACAGAAGAAAAGGAAAAAAGAGAAAGCTCACTTTAAAATTTAAAATCTAAAACTCAGCGTAATGCTCAGCTGTACTTGTGTATTACTGTGTAACATTGTGTATCTTGCTTGCACACCAACACTAAATCAAGTAACACGCCAAAACACATCTTTCTGTGTCTTATCCCATCTCCACAACGTGTTGCAACAAGTACAGAACACCCCACCATATACAATATCATGACTGACACTCCTAATACAACACCTGCAGCAGCACCGCCACCACCAACAACAACAGTCACTGCACCTGATTCAGTTTCCCCAGGTGCAGCTTCAACAGCGGATCTT
This sequence comes from Pichia californica, assembly GCA_030574395.1. Classification (NCBI taxonomy): domain Eukaryota; kingdom Fungi; phylum Ascomycota; class Pichiomycetes; order Pichiales; family Pichiaceae; genus Pichia; species Pichia californica. The sequence continues at coordinate 22,908 of JAJMEW010000173.1, forward strand.
TACACACAAGCAAACATTTATTTGGCAAAGCAAACAAAACCAGTAATCATCCCTTCCTTTTCTAAATGGTTTGATATTAATACAGTACATGAAATTGAAAAGAGATCATTACCTGATTTTTTCAGTCCTCAATCTAATTTCAAATATAAAAATGAAGAAATTTATAAAACTGTTAGAAATTTTATAATCAATACATATAGATTAAATCCAATTGAATATTTATCTATTACAGCTATAAGAAGAAATATTGCAATGGATGTTGCATCTCTTATGAGAATATATGGATTTTTAGCTAAATGGGGATTAATTAATTATCAAATTGATCCAAAAACTAAAAGTTTTTCAATGGGTCCTCAATTTACAGGACATTTCCAAATTACATTAGATAAACCTACTGGTTTTGCTTTACAAACACAAGAAACAGTTGATTTGGAATCAAAAGAATTAGTTTCATCATCTTTAGAAAATGTTGGTAAATCAAATGAACAATCTAATAAAAGACAAAAGATTTCAAATAGTATCACACCAAATGTTAAATTAAACTTAAAATTGAGAAAGAATGTATATGATTCTTCAGATGATGTATTTATTTTGAAAGAAAGTAACAATACTAATTCTAAACAAGTTAAAAGGATATATTGTTCAATCACTGGTAATGATATCACAGAAACTAAATACCATAATTTAAAGAACAAATCTAATATTTCATTAGAATGTTTTGAAAATAGTCAATTTGAAGATTATTTTAAAAGTTCTGATTTCATTAAACTTGAAAAAACTCATCTTAACAATGAACTTAAATCTTGGTCAAATAATGAAATTTTATTATTGTTAGAAGGTGTTGAAATGTTTGGTGATGATTGGAATTTAATTGCAGGTCATGTTGGTTCTAGGGCAAAAGATCAATGTATTATTAAGTTTATTCAATTACCAGTAGAAGATACTTATTTATTTAAGCATATTTCTAAATCTTCTTATGTTGAATATTTGAAAAAGTTAAAGGACAATAAGACAATAGATTTATCTTCACTGCTATCAATTATTACTAATGGTTCCTCTCATAATACTAATGATGCTGCTTCTTCTGCTTCTACAACAACAACTACTACAACTACAACTACTACTACAACTACAACTAACACTAATAATGATAGTATAGATTCTGAGGCAACTACATCAAGTGACAAAATTATTTCAAATATCAAGTCACATGCCAATTCTGAATTGAATACACAAGATGGCATCATAACGTCTATTTTAAAATTATCATTACGTAAATTTGAACTTAAATTACAAGGTTTGATGAATCTTGAATCACGTACAGGTGAACAACAAAAGTATCTTGAAGCTGAAAAGGAAAGTTTAACATTTGACAAGATGAAAGTTAAAAGACAATGCTTGAAAGTTAGATTCCAGCTTCAAAAAGCATCTTCAATTGTCCAAGAAGCAAAGAATAATACTTCAATCACACCAGAATCCTTAGAATCTGCTATATCTGAAGCCATGATATTAGTTGACCGAGCCATTAGTGAAGCTAAATATGATCCAATTGCATCATCACCATCACATTCTATTCTCTCTGGGGAAGGTAAGAATGGTGAAGGTAAAGATTCATCTGCTGATGATCAAATGGATGTTGATACTGATGTAATTAAGCCTGTCAGTGTAATTGAACCAAAATTGTATAGTATGTGGAGTGCTTAATCACAATGTGTTGTTTCTTTTTTATTTTTATTTTTTGTACGTGTGTAACTCTCTGTATCTTTTTTATTTTCCAATTATCTAGTTTGTATATTTTGATGTATCAAAACAAAATATATATGTATTTTTCAATCTAATTAACAGAAATGATTTTGGAGTAAGATAATTCATCATCTTATGATTATGAAGTTTTTTTCATTTAAAGTGAATGGAATTCTATCCATAAAACTTTTAATAATTTTACTATATATATTCAGATAAAATTCACCTAGTACTTAATTTTAAACGTAAATTATTTTCTCTTTTACCTATAATTTAAACATAATATTATAACAGCGCCATTATTTTAAAGTTTAACTGACATTAACTTTGTCTGTGATCCAAAAACTACATAATCTCCATGATCGATTCTATCCATTATATTTTTTTTAAATTGATTACTAAACATAGAGTTTTGAAATTCAGAAATCTCTATTGAACTTGTAAACTTATTAAAATCAGTATTCCAAAGTAATAAATTATTCCAAAATCCTTTATCGTATGGTCTATCCATTGGTGAAAGTTTGACAATTAATCTAAGTTTTGGATTGTTTGGATGTTGAACATTAATAAAATTACTATAAATTGATGATTCATTTATTTTAATATCTTTTATCCATCTCTTTTTACCCATACTTTCAATATTTGTTTCACCCTTTTTTAAATCATAGATTAAATTTAAAAATAGATTCCCTACTAAAATAGCTAATATTCCCGTACATATAATAAATACAATTAATGCACTATGTAATTGATTTTTAATTCCTGAATAAATTATAATTGTAATGCATGTAAATAACAGTAAAATTTCCATAGATAATACAAACGAAATAAACGAATAAAAATTATCTTTACCAATTGTAAAACCAACAAATGTACAAAAATGATCAAACATTGGAATACACGTATTGGTTACTGATGAATGATGACTTCTAAGAGGTTTTAAAGAAGAGCATTGAAAACACCAATAAGGTAATCCATTGAAATCACATTCAAACATTTCTGGGGGTGAAATAGTATTAGTATTTAGAACATGTGTAGATGATGATAATGAAGTTAACATATCAAATGATTCAGTAGAATTGCTGTCCTTACTATTACCAAACGATTCTCCATTGCGAACAAAATAAGATAAATCGTAAGGTAAAATTTTCAAAGGAAGTTTTCCAGGTCCTTTAATAATTATGAAAGTCCAAGAAATTAATGTAATTAACCAAAATAAATTGGCAATAGCTAAAAATACAATCATTGATGCTTTATTATTATAAATTTTGTAAACATAGTGGTAACAAAATAAAAATGAATATGCCCATTCTGCAAATGCCATATAAAGAATAACACATATAGGTATCACTGGTCTAATATACTTCTTATTCCATTGAAATACCATCTATAAACATGTCATTTATACAAGATTAAAGGTAAAGAAAGGGTTGTAAATAATCATAATCACAAATTCAGCAGAATGGTATTGTCTATTATCGATTATCGGCTACTTACAGAAATAGAATCAAATTTCAGTTTGAGTCACGTGACTTGAAATAAAAAAAATGGTCATCACTCGCCACTCGCAGCGGGGGACTTGCCCAATGAGGAAAGTGAAACCGTGAACGCACCCACTAAATTATTATCATTGATGGCCGATGGAGACTTCAGATTTCAGATTTTAAGTTTTACGTTTTACGTTTTACGGTGGAGAGTAGGGAAATCATCAATACAGGATAAAGGATAAAGGATAAGGATAAGCAGGACAGTTGGTGAACTACTTTATCTGTTTCGTTTACACTCATAACAAAGAGATAGATTACTACTTATTTTAGGTAAGAAAAACAAATCATGTCACAAGCAAGACCAAAGCCTTGGGAAACTGGAGTTGCAGGTGCATCTATATCGACGTCTCAGACAACAAATAATACATCAGTTAATAATACACAAACACCATTATCAACTGCATCATCATCTTCAAATGGTCCAGCAGTTCCACCTAAACCTTCATCTATACCGGTATCTTCTACAACACCACAAACAACAACCTCAACATCAACAAATATAAATTCTTTAGGAACTACATTGCCATCACAAGCATCATCTTCTATGTATGGAAATGGATATGGTAATAGTTATGGTAATAGTTATGGTAATAGTTATGGAAGTTATGGTAATAGCTATGGTGGATTAGGTGGATATGGCAATACTTATGGTGGATTAGGTGGCTATGGTAGTAGTTATGGTGGATACGGAAGTTATGGTGGCTTAAGTGGTTTAAGTGGTTTGGGTGGATTTAGTGGAATGGGTAGATATTCGAGAATGGGTGGATATGGTGGTATGAATGGCATGATGGGTGGTATGGGTGGTATAGGTGGTATGGGTACTATGGGTACTGATGAAAATGGTGGTACTTTAAACGGTGTAGCGGATGCAACTGCTAGAACATTTCAAGTTCTTGAAAATGTTGTATATGCTGTTAGTGCAGTTGCTGCATTACTTGAAAGTACATACTATGCAACTCATAATAGTTTCTTTACTATTCTTGGGGTTGCTGATCAAATAGGTAATATAGGAAGTATTGGAGGTGCTGTTAAAGATTCGTTTGTTGGAAGTGTTTCCAATTCTGCAAAAATGTTAACTAATGGAACAAGTGGATCTAATTCTTCTTCAAGTAATAATGGCCCATTGGGATTATATGCCGTACTTGCATGGTTAAAAAGAATTTTAAAGAAATTATTAGGTTTCTCAACAGAGCATGATACATCTTCTTTTAGTGGATCACATGGACTATTACAAGAATTCAGTAATTGGAAAAATGGAATATCAATATCTGGATTAAATTCTAAAAAGACAAAGCAGAAGAAAATGAGCTTAAAACCACTTTTGGTTTTCCTCGTTGCATTATTAGGACTTCCAATGTTAATGTCTAAGTTTGTAAGGTATATTGAAAGAGAACAACAAAGGAAAATAGAAAGGATAGATGGACATGGAAATGGAAGTGGAATAAATGGAAATACAAATATAAATAATTCCATAATAACTAATGATGTTATATCCGCTTCACAATCAAATAAAGTTGATCCACGTTCTTTAGAATTTGCGAGGGCACTGTATGATTATATTCCAGAAAGAGAAGAAGAACAAGCCAGTGGTTGGAAAGAAATTAAACTCACGCGTGGTGACTTGGTTGCTATATTGAACAGTATGGATGGATGGAGTCATTGTAGAGCTAGAGATGGACGGGTAGGATATGTTCCTACAAACTATCTTGAAATTGTTAAACGTGCAAATAAAAGTATTACAATAGATAATACATCACAAGAAAAAGATGGGGAACATTTGAAGAAATCAGTTTCTAAGGCTATTTAAGTTCTATAAATTTAATTATATGTAATAAACTAATGTAAATTATAAATTTGTTAATCTAAAATCACCAACAATATGATACACATCTGGTGCAAAAGTTTTAACTTTCTCTAACCAAATTGGTTCAATTTTTTTAGTTGTGGTTAATCCTTGTAAAGTTAACTTTGATGATTCCATAAATGTATCTAAATCATTTACTCCAATATTTTCATGAACATGAATCCATGAAGGTAAATTTGATTTTAAGCTACCATATTTATCAATAATTTTGCAAGCATATGGCCATGAATCAGTTGATGTTGGTAATAAACCAAGATTTACATGAGATATATCTAGTTCAAAATTGGTTATTTCTTTCTTTATTTCTTCAAATCTTTCAAGACAATATATGTTACTTTCCAAAAATACAATACATCTAGATGACCTTAGTTTTTCCATATTTATTTTTTCATCTCGATGAACAATATAAGCATTACCAAATCCATTCTTTAATGCACCTTTACTCAATCCTTCAACAGAATATGGATTTATCTCCCAACAAAATACTCTCCTTGCACCTCTTTTTAAGTATGAAAGAGTAAAATATCCAATTCCTGCATACATATCAACAACATCTCTTTGTATTGAAATATCTTTATAAGAATTTAAAATTCTAGCTTTCTCTTTAATATTACCTCTAGAAAACATAGTATAAATTGGCATCCAAGTTTGATATATACCATTTTGTGTCGTGTGACACCAAAAATTATTAAAATTTCCATAAAGTGTTATTAATTGTGTTGGATGTCGTATTTCATTATCAGACTCTGGTATTGGTTTGTTAAGTGCAAGATGCGTTAGTTGTTTTGTGGGTGTTGATAAATGATTTAATATCAATTTAAATACAGCATCTTTTAAAGTTTGATCTACTGAATTTAAGAATTCAATCCAATCTTTTGAATCTAATGAATTTGCAGGAAATAGTAGTAATGGTGGATATATTGAAAACCTTTTTGGTATAGATATTTTATCTATTGAAATTTTAAGATTGGGTTGAAACGAATTCAATAAATTTGATAATTTAGTTTCAAAACTAGACAAATCTGTAGAATTTTCTAATTTGGTAAGTTCAGGATCATTCAAATTTGGTAGAATTCCAGTAATATGGCATCGCACATCTGTTATGGAAGTGTCAACAATTATAGGTATCTGGAAAACTCCATTTGAATCAGCTGAAATTTTCTTTGATTTATCAAAACAACCTGCTTTTTCTAGAGAAGTTTTAATCTTTCTAATGGTTTGCCTATCTTCAACAGCCAGTGTATAACATTCCATTATATCAGAATTTTTTTTCCCTAATTCTGAATCTGAGAGAAGAGTCTCAAAAGAAAGAGATAATTTGGATTGAATTGATAATTCGTAAATCACAATAGTGTATATATTACATGAAAGTAAAAAATTTGAAAATAACAGAGAAAAATCTGAAAATACCCAGTCACGTGATGCGGACCAAATTTTTTAAACTGCCAAATTTTGCTGCGGCGATTTTGTTTGCTTGAAAAAGAGAAGAGAAAAAGGAAACAAATGATTGACTGATATACTTGATACTGATTGATTGATTGATTGACTGATTGTGTAGCTTGTTTGACTGATTACAGGGGCTCTGTTCTGTTTGGCCATATATATACATACAAGACTCTGAGCATTTATCCACAGAACAACAGAAAACACAGCAGCACAGCACAATATAGTACAGTCATAGATCTATCAACCGTAAATGATACAGCAACAGTATAGCGACCTTCCCACCATGCAGCTCCCTCTTCAAACCCAAGACCAGACACAAGCACAGTTGCAGCAAATGCATCAGATTCAATTACAACAGATACAACAAACACAAATGCAGTATCAGCATCAACCGCAGGTTCCAGTTCAGATGCATGTTCAATCTTCAGAAATTCAGCAAGCTCCTATGTACATACCAGTTCAGCAACAGCAACAACAACAGCAAGAATATCAAATTCAACAAAATCCAGTACCACAACAGCAACAGCAACCAGTATCTCAAAACTCTAATGTTCAGCATTTGACCAAAAGAGCACGTCGGAGAATGCAACTTCAATCTAAATTATCAAAGATGGATCAACAATTTATTGCTGATAAGGATGTTCATTATCGAGACTCTCTTATACAACTACAATATAAGTTGAGCTCTTTACATTCCGGTGAAAATGCAGAGCATATGCAAAAAGTTAGAGATTTGGAAGAATGGAGAGATTATGAATTGTTAAGACTTAGATTGGCAGAAGAATATCAAGTTAAATTTATTAATGATGCATTTAAACAAGAATATGAAACTATTGTTGAAAATACCAAATCTATTGTTGATATGGTGAAAACTAAACTTCAAGAAGGATTGGTTAATAAAATAAAACAATTAAAAGAAGATAAAGCATTAATCGATATTGTTACATCAACTAAATCCGTTAGTATGCAAACATCATCAAGATCAAGATCAAGTTTAAATGATTCTAGTATTATAGGAAATAGTGGAGATAGAAATAGTGGATATAATACAGATGGTAATAATACTAATAATGAGAATAATAATTCAGGATTTGATACTAATTCAAGTTTTTTCTTTTCTGGTGAGCGTAGATCAAGAAGAAAAAGACATCAAGAAAGTTCATTACATGATTCCAATCAAACTAATTCTAATGATGATTCATATGATTCAAGTACAGCTCCTGGGGGAAGTTCAAGAAAGAAGAGTAAAACCAGCAATGGAAATGTATCATCTGCAACAGAAGATTCGAACAAAATATTGACAGAAAATCCTGTACTAAATGAATTTTTATATGGTAGTAAGAGTATTGTACATAAAGAAAAAGTTAATATGAAACATCCTAGTAAAGGTACCCAACATTGTCCTTCATTAAAACCAGAAGAAATCAATGAAGATTTGACCTTTTTAAGAAATTTTAAAAAGGGAAAAGCTAATTAGGAACATTAAATTCTTTAATTTTGTTTTCTTGTATAGTATTTTTTATTAAAAATCGAAATTATATAAATGATTTATAAAACTAATTATGAAAAGGTAAATTGGAAAAATTCATAACTCATAAAGTGTATCTAAATAAGACATTTTCTTTGTCTGTCAAATCGGCAAATTCAAAATTATCAAAATTCGGAACTTCTAATTTACCTTCTGCTTGTAACTTATCTCTTCTTTTATTTTCAAACCAATAATTAAAATAAACCCATGCAATCAAAACCCAAGAAACTGCAAGACATACTACCATTGAAATTTGACCTCCTCTATATTTTGGAGCTTGAGATGCAATAAATGTTTGTGGTCCAACCAAATTACCAACAGAATAACCAATTAAATAGAGTGCATTGACAGTTATCTTTTTTGTATGTCCAGCAACATTCGAAGTAAAACATGATAAACAACAAATCATACCAATTGGACCTAAATTATAGAGATAATAACCTGCTAATCTTGCATGTGGACTTTGTAATGGAAATGCAAGCATACATGACGCAATCAAGCAAAATCCAACAATAAATGTTGCAATTGCTAATTTATGATGGAAATATTTATTGATCCAAGCAAACCAAATACAACCAACAAGTTCAACAGCACCACCAATTAAATTCATTAATAAAGTTTTTCTAGATGAAAATCCAAAGACGCCAGATAATAGAATTGAACCAAAATTTGTTAGTGCACCATTTGGAATTTGGAATGCAACGGAAAAGAAAAAGAAGATCCAAGTATTAATATCTAATAAAGCCTCTTTAAATTGATGCCATTTAAAAGTTCTATTACCAAAACCTTGTTGATTAGATTTAATTCTTAAAACAACTTGCTTTCTTTCTTGAGGATTTAAAAACCATGCTTTAACTGGTAAATCAGGAATATGAAACAAGATCATGAAGCCAACAGAAATGGTCATACATCCAATAACAATGAATAAAACTTTCCAGGCTTCCATTGAATAAGAGTTTGGTCTAATTGCCAAACCATACGCAATAGAACTTCCCAAGATAGTTCCAAGACCATTTGATGAAAACCAAATTGCGGTTCTTAAGAATTGTTCATCAGCTTTATACCATTGACCAGTAATAATAACCATTGCAGGGGTAACAGCTGATTCTAAAACACCTAAAATTGTTCTTAATGTTATAAAACCTGCATAATTTGCTGGTGTTGCATGTAAACAAATAATCAGACCCCAAAGAATAATTGTAACTGAAACAAATTTAGCAACTGGAAATCTTTGTAAAGCAACACTCATTGGGAATTCAAAAATGAGATAACCTAAATAAAAAGCAGAACCACACCAGGAATATTGATCACCATGCATTCCATAATAAGTACGTAAACCCATGATAGCAGCATAACCTGTTGAAACTTTATCCATGAATTGTACCGCATATAAAAGACAAATTAAAGGTAACAAATAAAAATCAATTTTCCAAACAAGTTTGTTTTCTTCTTGTGGAGTTAACTGAACATCTTCTTCTTCAGCTTCAATTGCATATTCCATAGCTTCATCAACATCACCTGTAACTTCGATTACATCTCCATCAATCGACTTAACGTGAGAAAGAACATTTTCTGTTCCAATATTATCTTTGGAAAAAGTAGACTCTAAATCTTTCTGTCTATCTTCTGATCTAACATCATCTTCTATATGTTCACTCATTTTATTAAAACTATCCTAATAGTTACTGTAATATTCAAAAAAAATTCATTAGTAATTTTTTCAGAATTCTAAAAGATTTAAAAATTGAGTTTGTTCTCTCATTTTATATATTTCAAATTTAATGAAAAGTATATTATGTCAACAGCTTTAGTTAAAGTTAAACTATTTTTTTTCAAAACGAAACGAAGAAAAATTTTGTAAAAATTAACGTTGATTATATTATTTCAACGCCACATATATATATATATATAATGAAAAGAAACCAGAGAGTATTTCGATCTACCAGATGTCATTTAACTTCCGCTAAAACTGAAAGAAATGAGGCGGTTTTCACGTTAAACGTTAACCATCAACTGAGTGTTAATAGTTAATAGTATTAATAGGAAGCAGAAATATCAAGTGGCATTAATAGATCTATATGATCGAGGAAAGTAATGTGCGGAAGGTACAAACTCCACAGTTCTTAAATCTCTGGGTGACTCCACACATTATATAAATGAATCTCAAATAAAGTGGGCACATATATATATCGATCCTATTCATCATTGCATGAATTTATAAGAATAAAGAAATGAATATAATATGTACTATATGTACTGTTATCTATTGTTCTCTATTGCGCTATACATGTATTACAATACTAAGTACTTATTGATTTTATTATATATAGACCTTAATCGTTTTTAACGTGAATTTGATGTGTTCTTCTTCAAAAGCTAAAAAGCAGATCTAAGCACATTTGAGTTTTTTGTTTTTGCTTTTTACTGAACATAAATTACAATTATATATATCGGATATTTATGCTCAAAAATTTCCTATTCAGTCATTTCCTTGAAGATTTGTAAAAGCATTTGAATATATATATAATTTACCTCCCACAGTTTTGTAAATCTTTAAAAATAGGCTAAATTACGTGCATATTCTTGAGATAATTTAATTTTTCATATACATACTCTTTTTGTTTTAAGTTTTAAACTAAGTAACTGCGAGAAGGTTTGGATTATAATTATAAAAGATTTTAATTTATAAAATAAAGTGTGGCTACCTATATATATCTATATGTGTGTGTGTGTGTGAAGTGGTGTTCTTTTTAAAACAGGTTCAAAGTGGGAAATTAACCGTCAATTAATTATATATATGTTGGTGGCCTGATCATTTATGAATTATACAGCAGAATTTTCGTTTGAAAAAAATATTTATTCCTTCATTTATTTCACGGATCTAATAATTAATTAAAATATTACCGATAGTTGGTTCATGTATTATTTGGACTGTAATCATCAGAATCTTCATTGTATTTTTCAATATCTGTTGCATCTATGTTTGATTTTTTAATTTTTTCTCCAGCTTGTTCTTTTTCCCTTTCCTTTATATCTCTTTCCAATCTAATTTTATTTTCATAATCTTCCTTATCTTTCAATCTTTTTTTTATGAGTTCTTCATCGCTTACTATCTTAAAGCGACCTTGTAATAAACCAATTTTAAACTTTGGATGTTCAAACTCACAATCTTTACCCTTTGGACAAAATCCAGTAAAATAATTTTCACAAATAACTTTCCTAACATGCCTTTTCGTACAGTTTGGACCATCAGGACAAAATCCCATATTACTATAATTCCAACACTCGGGTATCTTATTTTTTGGATCAACGTGTAAATAAACACATTCAGGTCCCTGGGTGCAAACACCATTTGTAGCATAATAAGCACATTCTGGCATTCTTGATAAATTATACTCGTGTAAAAAATCACAATTCTCTCCCATTTTACAAAGTCCTCTTAACCAATATTTACAAACAATTTTATTTTTAAAAATTTTTGATGGGTGTTTTAAAGGACATTCATTACCTAATGGACAATCAGTTCCATTTGATTGTATCCAATATTCACATGTTGGTCTATCTGGATCTAAACCAAAATGATATTCTTTATTAAGAAAAGTTTCAAATGAAAAATGAGTTCTATTTTGCGCTTTATTTTGAACTTGTTGAATAATTTGATTTTGTTTCATCACTATTGTTGGATCATATCTTGATTCTATACGATTATCGTTCATTTGCATTGGGATTTGATTTGTAGAATTTGTATTTGGAATTACTGTATTAATTGAAGCTGGTTGGATTGAATTAGGAGTGGCAATCATCAATGTTGGCGTATTTGATGAATTTCCAGCTAATTTTGTTATACTTGTATTTGGAGACAATATGCTATTTTCTTTAGTATTAGTATTATTAGTATTATTGTTGTTATTCAAACTTCCCATTGATGGCATATTCATTCCCATCGGTTGCATATTATTATTTAGTGGTAGATTCATATTCATTGGCATATTCATTCCCATAAAAGGCATATTCATACCCATTGTAGGCATATTCATACCCATTGCAGGCATATTCATGTTCATGTTCATATTCATAGGCATATTCATTGGCATATTAAAATTATTTACACCAGAAGCTATATTATTCGTATTTGTATTTCCATTACTAATGTTGGTAGATCCTAAATCGGGAACCATGGGTATTTGCGGTATTGGTATTGGTACCGGTGTGCGTGTGGAAACTGTTGGTTTAGCCGGTATACTCATTTGTGATTATTCAACAAAAGTGATTGCTATTGGTTTCAAGACGTAATATGCGGGAGCTAGGTGTTGGGTGGCAAAACACATAGTGTTGTTCTTGTGATCAGATGTCCTGTCAGCATTTGCACCAATCTTTTCACAAAATTTCAATATTCATGTTGGCTTTCTGTTTTTCGATTTTCTCTTTTTTTCTTTTTTTCTCCTTTTCTTTTGTCTTCGGTTCAGCGTTCAGTTTGCTCCCTTCAAGGTTTGACTGCAATTGTGAATTGTGAATGGACTTGATATATGGCACCAACTACTGGGGCCTGGGAGCTACATCCTACATTCTACATCCTACATGACAAATATATATATTATTGGTTAATAGTTGTTGAATAAGGCATGGTGATGTTTACCGATTCTTTGTAGCAGAATTGAATATTGGGCAGCTCTCCAACGAGCAAATTATTAACATTAGGAACAAGTCTCGGGCTGTGGTATCTGGTGTCTTATCCACGGCCGAAGGCCGAAGACCGAAGACTTATTATGAGTAATACCAAGACTTTCAGTTTGCAACACATTTTTCATTTACCACTGAAACTAAAACTGAAAATAAAACTTTTTTTTCTTAATACACTTTAATTCTCTTTCCCCTATACTAGTGTCTTTTTTATAAATATTTGCATGTGATATCACTTGAACTCACTAAAACAAATGTTCACTATAAACCAACTCAATAACAAGTTTAATCTCTCTGATTCAGACAAGAATCAAATGGAAAATGTTTATAGGGCACTATCCTACTCATTTAGTGGTCCTTTAGATACTGAAGATTTTAAAAACCTTGAGATGGAACATTTTACAGATGTTAGGGGTTCATCACAATTCTTTTACCTTACAGCTGCTAATGGGGATGTTGCATCAGTTACTGAAGTAGTGCCTCGTAAAGGTAACCAAAAAGATTCCCTAAACTTATTAGTCAGTATGGTTTTCACCAATCCTCAATATAGAAAGCAAGGGTTAATTGGTAAATTAATTAGTTGGATTATCACATATTATGAAACAGGTGATATTAACAGTGATCCATCATTATTAATTTCAGACTCTATAAAAAACCCATATTGTAAAGAATACATTGACATGATTATACCTCAAATTTATCGTACAACTAAAAAAATCCATTGGTCTTTATATAGTATAATTGGTGATTTTTATAAACAATTTGGTTTTGTTGGTTGTGATAATATCAACTGGTTAGAAATTAAATCAAATGAAATCGCAAAACATGCTGAATTTCAAATTAATGATAAATCTGAAAAATTTTTGAAGTATGAAGATTTAAATGAATATTATTTCAATAATAACTATAATTTTCCAGAAATTATTGATGAAAATTTACTCAATTGTTCATTAGAAGAATCAAGTCATCCTGGTTTTATTGAAAGAATCCAATCATATGTTAAAACTCATCAAGATGAAATTTCTAATAAAGAGTTTTTCCAAAATTGTGGATTTTTGATAAAAGATGAACTAAACCCTAAATTTCAAACATTAGTTTTTATTTGTCCATTTTTTTTCATAAACAGGATTATTGTCAATAGAGTATTTACTAGTTGTCCAGATGTTGAAATGTTTAGCAAACATTGGGAAAGGGTTGTTCAATTCATCTATAAATATGCAGAAACAACATGGTCATATCTTAAATGTCTTGATGAAGTGAAAGCTGATGACAAGATTATTATGATTTCTGATAATGATTTTATTAGTGTTGGGGGTGTTATTAACAAGCAACAATTCACAGATGTTGTTGTTAACAAATATTCTTCGTGGAGTAACAAGGGTGTAGGCATAGTTCTCCCTATGATTAGAGATTGGCAGGAACATAAAGTCAAAGAGGGGAAACCTTCATCCATGTTGGCATATAATGGTCATTGGAGTTTTATGTAGTTTATTAGATAATATAAATAGTATGTAAAAAGAAATGTCAAATTTATCAATAAGGTGTCTAGATTTTTCATTTTTCACCAACTCCGGAAGAGATGTGAGCGATTTGCGATGGCATTAAATGAAGTGATGCCTTAGAAAGCCACAGTATAAATTTGACTTTTAAGAATGTATTTCAATTCATTTTCTATAAAACATGGTTTTAAATGAACATTTCCAAAATAAATAAATATATATAAATACATGGGTAATTCAATGTATTTGATGTTTTATTCAAATAGTGAGCACATACACATTCTTAACCATACAATTGCTTCTAAAACAAATTGATTTCATATAAACATGACATCTTTAAAACACAAGTTAAACTTATTGGAAAAAAAGAAAAGTTTCCAGGAAACAACATTGGATATTCCAATTGAACCAATTAGCTCAAATAAATCTATTCAAATTGATCAACATGGTAATATCACTAATGATCAGGTTTTAGAAAGAGATTTTAAAGCTAGACATGTTAGTATGATGGCTATTGCAAGTGCTATTGGTACTGGTTTGATTATTGGTGCTGGATCTGCATATCAAAAAGGTGGTCCTGCATCTTTGTTTATTGGGTATTCTTTTACAGGCTTTTTATTAATTATTGTTTTATTTTCCCTTGGAGAAATGGCCGCTATGTGTCCTATGGATAAAGCTTACTCTGGTTATTGTACAAGATTTTGTGATAAATCATTAGGTTTTGCAGCTGGTTGGTCATATTTCTTTTATTATGGTTTAGGTTTAGCAGCTGAACTTTCTGCTGTTGGGGTTATAATCCAATTCTGGAGACCAGATTTAAATCCTGGTATTTTTGTTGCAGTTTTCCTTGTAGTTACTACCGCTAGTAATTTTATGAGTATCAAAATTTATGGTGAAGTAGAATATTGGGTATCTATTGTCAAACTACTTACTTTAGCAATTTGTTTTATTACATGTTTAGTTATTTCTTGTGGTGGTGGTCCAGATCACACTACTATTGGTTTCCAATACTGGCATAAAGGTAAGGCATTTTTACCTTATAAACTTGAAGGTGATACAGGTAGATTTGTAGGATGGTGGGCATGTGTTATTCAATCTGTTTATGCATATGCAGGTTCTGAATGTATTGGTATTATATTTGGAGAAGCTCCTGATCCAAAGAAAGTTGTTCCAAAAGCTACTAAACAAGTTTTTGTTAGAATATGTGGTGTCTATATCCTTGGTGTTTTTCTTTTATCAATTTCTGTCTCTCCTGCAAATCCAAAATTTGCAACAGCATCACATAATGCAGGTGCATCACCATTTGTTATTGCTATTGAAACTTCTGGTATAAGAGTTTTGCCATCTTTTATTAATGCATGTTTGTTGTTTTTTGTTGGAGGTGGTGCTAATTCTGGTATTTACTTAGGTTCACGTTCTCTTTACGGTTTGGCTAGAGATGGATTAGCTCCAAAATTCTTTTTAAAATTAAATAGATTTGGTATTCCATATTTTAGTGCTCTTTTCACAGCTTCTTTTGGTGCATTGGCTTTTATGAGTACAACTTCTGGTGCAACTGTCATTTTCGGTTATTTAACTAGTGCTGTCAGTGTCTTTGCTTTACTAACTTGGTTAAATATTTTACTTGCTTATATTACTTTCTATCATGCAACAGTATATCAAAAAGTTCCAAGGGAAGATATTCCATTCAGAATGTGGTTTCAACCTTATATTTCATATATTGCAATGTTTTTTATCTCGGTTATCATTTTCTTTAATGGTTACGATGCATTTGTTACAACTTGGGACTATAAAAACTTTCTTACTGCTTATATGGGTGTCTTTGTTTACTTGGCTTTGATTTTTGGTTACAAAATTATCTTTAGAACAAAGAGAGTTACAAGTGCAGATGCTAGACTTTACAACTATATCGAGTATGTTGTTTCGGATGATAATCAGACCCGAACAATAGATGCATCAATTACACAAGAAAACGAGGATTCTTTACATTCTACGAAATTTAACTAAAGCTCAGTAAAATAAATAAATAAAGAGTAAAAGCCCATGTATCTAAATTTAGCTCATATGTAGCTAAATTACTCAGTTTATATTTATTTTATAATAGTTTTAATAACTGGGAAAACAGATGAATATGTGCATAGCATGTTTATAGCTTTTTGTTTTCAAGAGGATAACCATTCTTACTATTATAAACATCTTATAAAAATTTATACTATATATATATAAATTAATACTTATCTTTCTTTGTACTTACTTCTCAACACTTTTTTATGTGTTCTTTTAGATATTTCAGTTTGATTTGTAATTTGTATGTTATTTATTTATATTTTTTCAGTCTTTTCAACCAGACAGATTACATAAGCGTCCTGGAGTCAAACGCGTTCAGAATTTATATATATACATTTTCTACTATTTCTTTGTTGACATTCTTTAGTATAATGTAATACTGCACTTCACCTTCTTTAAAAACACACTTAAATCGTTAGTTGATATACACTCAACAAATATTAGTAAAATTTAATGCCATTAAAAAGAAGAACTCACTCTCGAGAAAAGATCAACAGTAATGCCAAAATCACATCACAAGAGGAAACATTACCACCACTTTCTTTTAAAACTAGATTAGCAACTTTTTCAAAAGTTCATATGATTAATGGAGAGCCAATTTCATATCAAGCTGTTGCATCTGAATCTCTAATACCTTCACAACTCAGAAATGGAAGTAAGCAAGTTATACTACAATCTCCGCAATGGCTTTCCCAAGTTGGGTTTTATTATACACCATTATCATTAAAACATCGATTTGCGATTACATGTTCTTGTTGTAATCAAGTTATACGAGATCCTATTCCTTTAGATGTGGATATTAGTGAGTATCATCAATCACAAAATCCATCGTGTGCATTGTCTTTGATATGGAAATTTAGAAATAAAATGATTGGAAATGGAATTTATGAGTCATCCAACACAGATTGGAATAAAGATTTAATATTTGGAAATGTTAACTCACCAACTGCTATTAAAGTAAGAGATGAAACATTTAAGCATTTTTGGAAACATCAATATCCTAACGTGGAAACCATGACATCTACAGGATTTTATTACGATTCATATAATGATAATGACGATAGAGTAATTTGTATGTATTGTGGATTGAGGCTTGAACAATGGGAAGAGGGTGATGACCCTGTTACTGCACACCAAGATGAACAACCAAACTGTTGGGTATTTACATATAATAAAACAGAAGAAAATTTAGGAGAACTTTTACCTGAATCTGAAGAGCAACCAGATTTTGATATGGGTGAAGAAGATTATGAATTTAATAGTGATGATAAGCTTAATAAGAATATAGTATCTGCTGAAGCAGAACAACCTACAATTGTATCGATAACAACTACAACAACTGCTACAGCTATGCCAATTGAAATATTAGATCAAGATGAAATTGAAGAATTTTTACAAAATGGTGAAAAAGAAAATGATGACATACCAAGTGATAAATTAGTTGAGATTCCAAGTATGAAATCATCAGATTTAAGTCAGTTTTTCACAGAGTTAGATGCCGAAAATGAAAGTGAAACTGGTGCATCTTTTTTTGCCAGTAATAGAAGACGTCGTCGGGAAAAAGAAAAAGAAAGAGAAAGGCAACAACGTGAAAAAGTTGAACCTATTATTGAAGAAACAGAAACTCATGCTGAACAGAAAGAAATACATGTGATAAATCCAGATAATCAAGAAGAAATTTATTCTCATCCTCGTAGTGATACTCATCTAGGTGATGAGATTCCTATGGATGGTGAAATTCCTATGGATGATAATATTTCAGATCAAAATGATTATCCAGCTTATGAAAATGATGATTATGCATTTGAAAATATGGATAATTATATGAAAGAGCAAGTTGATCAAAACAAGAATAATGCGAGTGCTGAGATCAATTCAATTAATGTCAAGAAAGTCGCAGCCGAAGATGATCCTGAAATACAATTAAAAGATCCTCACAATAATTCTGATATATTTATAGAAAAGCCTAAATATCCTGTTGATGAAACCAAAAATTCTCCTATTGATGAAATTAAAAATTCTTCAGTGGAGCCATATAAAGAAGAGACGAGTCGAGTTGAAAAATTAGAATCGGAATTAAAGTTCTTGAAAATGAAAATTGAAGCTTTGCAGAATAATAAGAATGATCAAACTTCACAAGAAGAACAGGGCAGACAATCACCGGTAAATGAAATGGTTACTACTATTCAAGATACTTATGATTATGAATATGGTGATAATATCAATGATCATATGCCACGAATAGATGTAGATAAATCACCTATTATTGAACCTTCAAAAGAACATCCGGTTGACGATGTTTCCTTATCAGATACCCCAGTCTTCACATCGAATAAAAGTGAAATAGAGATAAATGATATTGTCAAAACAGAAATTGATGATAAAGAAATAGTAAAAAAGAATTCCAAAAAAGGTAAAAAAGAGAAGAAAAGTAAGAAGTCTAGATTAAAAAGATTACTTGGAGATATTGATGGTGAAAATTATGAGGAAAATGATAATGATCCTCTGGCTATTCTCGGAAATTCTAAAAACATAAAAAATAAAAAGGTTGACATGAAAAAGAGGAGGAAAAAGGAATCGAAAATAAAAGATTATGAAAGTAATAATAATATTCATATAAAAAAAGAATACGATGAGCATATATCTCAAATAAAAATAGAAGAAACTTCTGAAGTTCCAACACAAGCGGATCCTATTAGTGAAAGTACTGTCAATAATCCAGCATCTATTAATATTAGCGGTAAATTACCTAATTCGGAACCAGAACAAGTAGATGCTAATGATGATACAAGTAAACATGAAGTGTCACCTACAATGTTAAGAAAGAAAGCAAAGACGCCACCAATTAATGGATTGACATCATCTGAAGCACAAAATTCCAAATACGAAATGCTGAATGCTTTGATGAATCAAAGACATGCTATTATTGAAGGTTCTGCAAAATCAGAAAAGTCTGAAATAGAGGATAAAAAAGATAATCAAGATGATTTAGTTAATGAAGGACCGATAAACGATGATGAAAAGACAAAAGATGGCAATGACGATAAACTTTTCAGTGAAAGTGATATAATGATAAAGAATCAAAGTACTCCATATGTGAACAATACTAAAAATATTGATTTAGGAGGATCGAAAGAAATTAAATCTAATGATGTTAATTTACAAAAAGAGGCAAATGAATGGGTTCCAATTGATAGTAGTAAATATCATGAATTCTATAAGGATGTTTGTGAAGCTACTGGTTATGTTAAAGAGATTTTAGATTCAAAATATGAATTGTTAGGAGACGATTTAGAAGGTTTATTAACAGAATTTATTGCAGAGATACCAACTGAACAGTTAAAAATGAGTGTGCGAGAATGGATTAAATGTCAAGAAGAGCAAGCTGTGGGGCTTGTCTTAGATAAAGCTGATGATATGATGGAACAGTTCCGTCGTGACCAGGAAAAAGCTGTTGCTTTTTTGGAAGGGCTTCCAGAAGCTTAAAATAGTTTATTTAATGTTATAAATATTGTAATATATATATTTTTAACTTTTGCAATTTAATTATGACTTGTAAGAAGAATTGTACCCCGGAAAACATGCATCTCATGTGCAATCCTTAATCTTTGGTTTGGTCTTCAGTCCTCGATGAATAATAAATGCCGTGGCTGCGACAATCATGGTGTCGCGGAGTGGGACGCGCGCACAAAGCAGAGAACTGGAAAAAAGAAAAAAAAGAGAAAAGGAAAGCGAAAAGAAAAAAGAAAAAAGGGAAAAAGGAAAAAGGAAAAAGAGAAAAAGGAAAAGGAAGAGGAAGAGGAAAAAGGGAAACGCCAGTGAGTGCAGTGCAGTGCAGGTTGTTGTTTGGTGTTTGCCATTTTGACCGTTTCTGGGATCTTTTGGAACTTTATCTTTCGTCCTCTTTCTTTGCAATTACACACATTACCTCCTAGCAACATCGAAATTGGCATTGGAAACAGGTGTTCCTTTGTCTGCTTCATTTTACTTTCAATCCTTTCTCCCATCTCTCGCACAACGACAAACGACAGAAAGCACCCCGACAGACTTTTTTTTTCAATTCCCCTATCTCCAAATAAACGCCATCAGAATACCCATCTTAATCTCACCCTTAAACAAAGAATTATAATCAACAACAAATAAAGTAATATTTTTATTCAATTGTCTTAGTGTTTTCCAATTACATATAAATATATAATTTCAAAATGGATCACATTACTATGGAAATTGACTCAGATTCGCCACCAATATCGCAACAACCAATGCCACTATCTATTAATGTTCAGGGAACATCCGCAGATATGGAAATTGATGTTGGTACTGTTAGTAATAATGTTGATATTAGTGATGGAGAATCGGTTTCTACTAATACAAATAACTTAGTGGTTAACATTAACAATAACAAATCATTATCTTCATCTTCTTCATCTTCCAATAACAACAATAACACCAGAAATCATATCCATAATAGCAACACGCCAATAAATCCAATTGTCATTGATGATGATAACTTGGAAAATGACCCTGATACTGATGATGAACAACATGCAAGATCTCAAATATTAAGAACTAGAGCAAGGGCAAATTCACATTCAATTAATAATGTTAACGGTATTATTAACGGTAGAAATCTCAGTATTTGCAATCCAATTCATTCATCAGTTTTTCAACAGAACTATGGTGGTCCAATATCATCATTACCTCCAGAAATGTTGTGCTTGATTTTCTCATATATTCATTCAAAACCTGATCTTATTTCAATAGCATTAACATGTAAATACTGGGCAGATTTAATTATAAGTATCATTTGGTTTAGACCTGGAATAAACAATAAGCATATTTTTGCAAAGCTGGAAAAAACAATGAAACTGCCTTCAAATCAAACCATGTGGGATTACAAAAAATTCATCAAAAGATTGAATCTATCTTTAATACCAAACTTAGTAAACGATGATTTCTTAAATTTATTTGCTGGTTGTATAAATCTGGAAAGAATAACATTAGTCAATTGCTCAAAATTATCTTATAAAAGTATATCAAATCTGTTAAATGGTTGTACACGTTTACAATCAATCGATTTGACTGGTGTTTCTGACATTAAGGACGATATTTATATTAAATTGGCAACACATTGTAAGAGGTTACAAGGTTTATATGCTCCAGGATCTTCAAATATTTCTCAGGAAGCTGTTTTTAGCTTAATTCATAATTGCCCTCTTCTGAAAAGAGTTAAATTAAGTGATTGTAATAATATAACAGATGAAGTGATTTATTTATTAGTTAAAAGCTGTCCAAGTTTAGTCGAACTAGATCTTCATGGTTGTGAAAAAGTTACCAATAACGCATTACGTGCTGTCTTTTTACAACTGGAATCTTTAAAAGAATTTAAAATTTCAAAGAATCAAAATATAACTTATGAGTGCTTTGAATCACCAGACGGTTCATTATTATCACTTGATAAATTAAGAATATTAGATTTTACTCAATGTTCAAATATTACAGATAAAGCTGTTATAAAGTTTGTCTATTTGGCTCCAAAGTTAAGGAATGTTGTATTGTCTAAATGTTTTTCAATTACTGATGTCTCACTGAGAGCAATTTCAACATTAGGTAAAAACTTACATTATGTTCATTTAGGTCATTGTAGTAATATAACAGATGCTGGTGCAAAAGAACTGATAAAGAATTGTTATAGATTACAATATATTGATTTTGCTTGTTGTAATCAATTAACTAATGCTACTGTCGTTGAATTGGCAAACTTGCCAAAGTTGAGAAGAATCGGTTTAGTTAAATGCTCTCAAATTACAGATGAAGGTATTTTGGCATTAGCAGAAAGTTCAAGAAATCCTGAAGATACTTTGGAAAGAGTTCATTTAAGTTATTGTGTCAATCTAACAATTTATCCAATTTATAGATTATTAAGAGCATGTCCAAAATTGACGCATATTTCATTAACTGGTATTTCCCAATTTTTAAGACCAGATATAACAAGATTTTGTAGAGAACCTCCATCTGAATTTAATCCACATCAAAAATCCATTTTTTGCGTTTTTAGTGGTGAAGGTGTTAATTTATTAAGAAATCATTTGAATCATTTAATTCAAACAACAGAAGTCGAAGATAGGGAAGCAACAGAAATATTACAGATTATAAATGGTATAATTGGTACAACTAGTCCTGCAAGCATGGAACAATTTTCAACAACACAATCAAGAGAAAGATTTGAACATTTTGTTACTAGTGCAATGGATTTCTTACATGATTATGATGGTATAGCTATAACAACTGAAACCATGGAGTTGTTTGCCAGATGCATATTTGGCGGTATCCAGCAAACTCAAGCTACTAGAGTTCAAAGATTTTTTCAATTGATGCATGACAGACCAGCAAGAACTAGAATGAGAGGTAGGTATAGATTACAAGTACAACAACAGCAACAACAGGAACAAGATATATCAAGACAAAGTGAAGGACGAGAAATACCATTGTCCACAGAAGATTACAGACAGTTATCAGAACTTCAAGGAAGAAATGGATTTCAAGGAGATGGCCTAGATAATGAACTTATTAATAGAAGACTTAGAGCAGGTGGTGTGCCTTTAGATACTCGTATCCGTAATGATTTAAGAGAAAGTGAACTTAGAGCAGCAGTTCAACAAATTGTTGCTAGAGGAGAGCATCCATCTCCTCAGGCTTTAATTGCAATAGCACGTGAAGTAAATTTACGTTTAAGAACTGCATTTGAAAATGAGGAAACTGAAGGTAGGCAATATGCCAATATCCCACAAGATGCTGCAGACTTGTTTCCGAATGAGAGTGCAGATATCGATGAAGAGTTATAAAAATATATATATGTGTGTATATGTCTATTTGTATCTTATAAATTATAATACTAGGTTTGCATAATTACTGCTCATGTTCTATATATGTTATATACTTCTTGTAATATTAACAGGTTTAATTGTAAAAAAAAATTCTTGAGTAAACGAGTCGATATTATTGAGTTGTACATTTCAAAAATGTAAGCTAAAAAATAAAAATAAAACGACAACTGCAGGATTCGAACCTGCGCGGGCAAAGCCCAAAAGATTTCAAGTCTTTCTCCTTAACCACTCGGACAAGTTGCCAGTACATCACTTTCAATGATTAGCTGTGTTCAGTCCTGCTATTATCACGTGATCAGAACAGAGAGTTACTGAAAAAGTAAAAAATTAAAAACATTTTCACAGAATTTGTCAGATTGAAATTTCTAAAATGATCTTTTTTAAATTTTTTATACATAAAACTAAAAAAAAATAAAAAATAAAAAAAAAAAAATTTGTTAAAATGCTGTAGTAATATGAGGCTAATCATGCATCATATGCTTTTATGTTATTACTATTGGTTTACATAATCAAATACACGTATGAATTATTAGAGGCTATAAAAGTTGATCTATATAAAAATTTGCTACTTAAATTAGTCTCGCCGTAGTATATATGCTTATATAAGTATTTTATAGTTGTCAATAAATTCATGATTAAAAAAAAAAATAAATTATTTATTAATAAATGTTCTTTGTAACTTGAGGTTATAAAGTTAATTATACAAATAGGAGAATTTCCTCTTATTAGTGAGCTTAGTTTTATAGAACTATTTTTATGTAGTTTTAGTAATCGAAACTTGCATAAGTTTTATATATTACACATGGATATTAGTAGATGTGTAGTTAGACTTCAACAAAAATGTTCTAACCTTCAAACAAATGATATTATCTTCTCACCATTGCCACTATTTTAAGAATTTATAAAATATATAATGTATATACAATATCTTCAATTATTAATTAAGGAAACATAAATTACATCATAATTTTAAATCTGAGATCAATAAATTATTTATCATACCAGTTGGATTATTCAATACATCCATATTTTTTATGTGGTGATTTAGAATGTTAATAAATTCATAATTAAAAAAAAAAAGGTACATTTTACACTTTCAAAAAAAAAAGTGACAGATCAAACTAGCTTGCAAGACAGGTCAAAACAAATATTAAATTATCAGAGATATACCAGGAATGTAATCCAATTTTTAATAAAGTAAAGTAATATAAATAGCTTCCCAACAATTAATATTAATAAAATTTCAGTAAATGAATACAGATGATAGAAAAAAGTTAATATCCTACTTATAGTTCTTAAATTATTTCATTATTTTCTTGAGAGATTTATAATGTAGTTTCAATATTTTAAATAAAACGGCTTTCGATGTTGTTTCATTTATTTTCTTTATATATATATGACAAATAAATTAAGAAGAGCCTATTTGATCATTGTTAAGTATGTATTTATTATTTTTTGCTATTTTTTTTTTGTATACTTCATTTAACAGTTCGTATTATATATATATATTCCATGAAGAGTCGGGTATTTGGTAAGATTATAACCCTTAATTATATTATAGTGTCATTATGAGGACCAGAGACACACCGTTAGATATATATATATATTTGTAAATGTGAAATGATAAAACAAATTGGATAACGGCCGCTTTCTCTTCATATATATACAGATAAATATAATTTATATCTTCTTCATTTTTGTAAATTGGATATTTCTGATTTCCCCATTTCAAATTCTATTTCATTTGTGCTATGCTATTATTATAGAATAAAAGCTAAAATTATCTATAAGGATGGTGAAATATATATATATATATATATGGATTTTCCACTCTCACTTTCACAAAATAAAGGAGCGGTTATAAGGATCGGATAAATGCGCTTAATCAAATTTCCAAAGCCGGCTCAAGACTCAAGAACGAGAAGTCGGCTGTCTTACTTTTTACTTCTTACTTTTCACTTTCCATCTACATATATATATATACAGTTAAAAAATTATAGTTACAGAAGTAAATAATTCTGTATAAAAACAGTGTATTCGAAGCTACCAGTAAATAAAAAATAAAATGGTTCACCAGTAAATTTAATCGGGTCCGCCCGCTGATTTCGTAGGAAACTCGTTGATTTTTTTGACTATATGGCCCAGTGACAAGATGGCTCCCGAAGATTTCAAACAAAGATCTCTAAATTTGAAATCGATACTTAATAATCAATTAGTGTTACTAGGTTTCCCACACTTTAGTTTGCTAAATTTTAAATTTGCCAGATCAAGAGATCTTTAATAACTCAAGATTCAAGAGAAAAGAGAAAATTCATTGGGCTGAGCTAAAAGTAAAAATCAAAAGTGTAGATCATCTGCAAATGATCTGCAAATGATCTGCAATTTTTAAAAAACATGCTCATTGAACATTGGACAGTCCCTCTTGCAGGGCGCAGGAATACGGGGGACTCTTCCTTAAATTTCAAATTACTGTGTTATCACCCTTTTTAGTAGTAAAGGTATTAACTATTAACCATTAATAAGGAATTATTACGTTTTCTATATATACACTCGATTATAGTAAGTAAATTCGGATATAATAATTGCGTGCCCCTCTACCTATGAATGTAAAATTATCGCCGGTGTAATTTAAGCTCAAGAATACACAGACTTGGTTCAAGAATATACATATACATATATATACAAACCTGGCTCAAGATTACACAGATTTAGCTCAAGTATACCCAGACCTGATTCAATAACATTCAAACCCGGTTCAAGAATAGTCAGACTTGATTCAAGAACACCTCTACTTGGCTCAATCATTCTTATTTATATTTTATATTCGAACACATTACAATGTTTAGATTTTTCAGTTATATTACTTACCATTTCAGCAAAATAGCATACCATCTAAACAATATTACTTGCCATTTGACATTAATAACTCACCAATGGGTGTAAGTAAAAGGGTGTTACTCTTAGTTAACCTTCCTCTTTGATGCAATAGTCGACTTTGTATGCCCATATATTTACCGAGGGTTGAGGTTTGCCGGCGAATCCAAAAAAGTTATCGGCAGGATTTACAGTCTGCCGGCGGGCCTACCAAACCTGTTTACCGTCCGTGAAATCATGCCCGCGGGTGTTAACGATTTGACCGGCAGTTTGTGCTGAATAACTAGCCGGCGCAATATCTTGCCCACCACTTAATCAAAATAATTGTCGGCCTGAGAGTCAATGTCCACTGTATGAAAAGTGAAACTGTCGGCATAGTTAAATTTAATTACTGGGAAATAAAAATTCACCCACCGTGAGTAAACACCCAGTCCACACCCTCAATTATTATATCCGAATTTACTTACCATCTGAATTAAATTACAATAAGTACATAACTTTTTAAATCGACTGTATATATACATATAGGTGCAGAAGCAACATGAATATATGTCAAATAACAAAATTCTTTAAATTCATGTTTACCTAAATCTAATTCATAAACTTGATCTCTTAATCCGATTTGAATAAATTAAAATATAAAATATAACTAATTTCGTATCTGAAAAATTGATTGTCTTCTTTTCTCATACACATAACCAATAAGTAGAACGAACATTCACGTACCAACCGGGAGATAGTCGGAATGTGTAAGCAAAATAAGCTATATATATAATAAGAGTTCCCTACAAAGTAAACGGGCGGCGGGCGGTGGACGGTTTTTGGCTCTTGCTAAAGCTATACATTCCACAAACAAGATACTCAGTACTCAGTAGGTGGAATCGTGCAGCTTATACATTATATATATATATATATATATCCTAAGGAAATAGGGAATAGGGAGCATGCAAGGTGGATTAGTCGAAAGATGCAACAGAACAAAAAACTCACCGAAAATACTATATAGGACTCTTTTTCTTCTTTTGCTAAGCCACACATGCGTAAAAAAACAAAAATCACCGGGTTCTTCATGCGACTGGCGAGGATTGAGGAATGAACTTTACTCTTTACTGCAGAGCCATTTACTAATCCGGCCTAACATTGTGTCTTTTACAGAATTTTTTAAACTTTAAATACACTGGTTTTTGTACCATTTTCACCACTGTGTGATACTAGTAGTTTTGTATTGTATCTACCTCAGTCCAGTTAAGTTTAGGCGGATCTTGCAAATTCAATTGATAATAACTTCGCACTTTGCATATATATATATATATATAGTAGGATAGATCATTTCTTATCAATAAAGGGCTAGGCTAAAATTTTAATGTTGCTACGGCGATTGGATCTTCCGCAATCAGTTATTTTTTATTCAGTTGCTCTCTTACATGACAATAAAGATACAGTTACGAAGAAGAGGCCTAGTAGTTTTACTGTTGAATACTTGAATTTGCTTGTTTTTAAATTTTCCAATTTGTAACTTTGTTTGTGATGACAAACACCTATTTTTCATCGATCACAGATCACCGAATAATTTTTGGCCTAGTTAAATTGTTTAAACTACCATTGGGTACAAACTTCTAATCGGGTTTTCAATCAACAAAATTTATTTTAATGCAGCTTTTACGAAAAATGTCTTTATTTGATGATTTTCAGTTTTAAATTGTAGCTATCGAAAGTAATTTCTGTGAAAATCAACGTCCAAAATTTTGCTAAATTTATATCCTACTATATATATATATAAATATCAGGATAAATCTCTGTTTTGCAACATTTAAGTTTTTTTTTAAATTTTGCTGAATACTTCTTCTTTTTTAATATGTATTTGTATATTCGCAAATCAATTCAAAATGAAATTTCAGAATACAGTGTCTACATTCGTTACTATTCTAGCTACCATCCACTCTGCATTTGCTATTTGCACAAATACAACAGGTGGAGCAATTACCACTCCTGATGGTGTCACCTACACCGCATCCTCCATGAATAATGCATATAATGCTATTGCGTATTCTTTATCAGATGTTTATGGTGCTATCACTGATTGTGATTACATTGGAGGAGCATTCACCACACTTCCAGTTCTTTCATCTACTATTCTCCCTGCTACTTCTAATTTTATATATAGTTATACAACCATAGCTTCATTTTGGCCTGGTTTAAATTTTAGTGCAAATGATGCCATCTTTGTCTATACAGCCTACTTTGTTCGTAAGTTTTGAATTTTATAAGCTACATTGATTAAGATTGAACAAAATACTAACATCTAAAAATTATTTTCCATTTTATTATTATTTGTTTTTTGAATATAGCTTCATCAACAGGTATATATACCTTTAGATCGGGGGTAAGAAATGGTTATATTTCTGTTTGGCTTGGTGAATCTGCTTTTGATTCTTGCAGCAAGTATAGCTCGGATTCATATGATGATATTTTAGCCTCAGCAATAGATATTGCAAATTTTGAGGGTTTTTCAGAGTCATATGCACATCTTGAAGCTGGTGTTTATTATCCACTTAGACTCATTACATATGCTATTGGTATTATTACCACAGAAGACGAAGGTTTTGCACTTCAGGTTTCTTCTGGTGAAGTTGCTGTGGATATTAAAACACATATTGTTTTAAACAATCCTCTATATTGCCCCTCATCATCTTACCAAAGCTCTTCTCTGATTTCATCAACACCATTATCATCATCAGCATCAGCATCAGCATCATCTATTGTCTCATCATCATCTATTGTCTCATCATCATCTATTATCTCATCATCATCTATTGTCTCATTATCATCTATTATCTCATCATCATCTATTGTCTCATCATCATCTATTATCTCATCATCATCTATTGTCTCATCATCATCTATTATCTCATCATCATCATTATCATCATCATCTATTATCTCATCATCATCTATTATCTCATCATCATCTATTATCTCATCATCATCTATTATCTCATCATCATCTATTGTCTCATCATCATCTATTATCTCATCATCATCTATTGTCTCATCATCATCTATTATCTCATCATCATCATTATCATCATCATCAGTATCTCCATCATCATCATCATTATCATCATCATCAGTATCTCCATCATCATCATCATTATCATCATTATCATCATCATCACCAAGCTTGGCTTCATCATCATTGTTTGTCTCTTCCAGTAAAAATGTATCATCTTCATACACATCTTTAACCTACTCATCTATCTTGTCAACTCTATCAAGTACCTCAACCAGCGAGACCACAGAACCATCCATTTCTACAAGTTCTGCAAACTCAATAGCTTCAACCACAAATTCCAATTTTTCTTCAATAGTCACATCTACCAGTGATGAGACTACAACAAGTTTTTTGTCAACCAATGAACCATCAAACACATTATCCTCTACAACCCCACCATACTTCTATTCCAACTCCTCTTCATCATCGATCACTTACTCTTCTACCACACTCACCTCATTACCATACTCAGATAGTCCAAGTATTGAGACTAGTTGGAGCAATGGTCCAATTTGGAATGTTTATGTTCCGAGTGTATC
This sequence comes from Pichia californica, assembly GCA_030574395.1. Taxonomy (NCBI): domain Eukaryota; kingdom Fungi; phylum Ascomycota; class Pichiomycetes; order Pichiales; family Pichiaceae; genus Pichia; species Pichia californica. The sequence goes on from JAJMEW010000173.1 coordinate 52,634, forward strand.
TGGACTAAATGAACTTGATATTGTAGTGCAAAATACGATTGATATCTCTTACACTGCTTCAAGTTTCACTGCATACACGGGGAAATCAGGAGAATGGACGGAAACTGAAGAATATGAAGTGACCACAGAAGGTTTGTCATTCACCAGTGATGTTGGATTAAATAATATATGGATCAGGTTTGCTCCTAGCTATGATGCCTCTGCAAGTAGCTTTTTCAGCGAGTTTGAAGTTACTATTGACACTGACAGCAATGAAATCCAGAAAAGAGATGTTAACACCTACTATCTTTCTGCAACCATTACAAATCCAAGCACAAATTCTTTATTGGATACATCATCAACAATTGAAACAGTATCCCCAACATCCGATGTATCATCTTCCTCACACATTGAAACATCAACCACAGGTTTGATCACCACATCTACACCAGATGCCGGTGGTGTCACAAGTACACAATACAAAAAGACCACCATAACCGTGACCAGCTGTTTTGACAACAAATGTTCATTAGTCACTGGTTTTGAATCCCTTGCCACTAGTGTTGTTAATGAAGAAACCACTGTGTACACCACCTTTTGCCCGTTGTCAGAAGAATCAACAGAAGCCACATCTACAGAAACTACACTTGCTACCACATCCACAGCAAAAACCATTCAAGAGACGACAAATATCCTATTTGGTAGTACACACCTACAAGGTATCATTTCTGTTACTACTTCTAAAACCGTTGCCGAAGAAACTACTGTTTTAACTTCAACCAAAGAATCAAGCTCCTCATCATCTGCCAATGTACATGCCACATCTATTTATCAAGGTGCGGGTGCTATGGTTACATACAAGTCCGGATTTGCTGGAATTATGGGTGTCATTGTTGGATTCCTTGTCCTGTTTTAATATAAATTTGATAACAACTTTATCAAACAAAATCTTACCGCCATTGAATAACAAATTTATCAAACAAAATCTTACCGCCATTGAATAACAGTTTTGTTATTACAATATCAAATGTTTTCTAATTAATAAACCTTTCGTTATTATTATCATATTTTTCTGTAATTGATACTGTTTTCGGTATCTATTATTCTTTATCAGTATCATGATGGCAATTTCGCTTTTATATTGCTGTTGTCATTACTAATATTTAACTTTGTGTATTGTTTTTTAACATATATTTTATTGCAATTTAGTAAAATTCGTCAACATGTAGATACTATATAAGATCGAAAAAAGTGGTTTTTTTAGATATGCAATCAACATGCTGTATTTGTCAAGTATAAAACCTTTGAGTTATAAGTTTTATTTGCGTATATATATATATCGAAGATTTTATCAACGTCTTGTATGTTCTAATTACCTTAGAAAAGAATTTATTTAATATTGAAGCTATTTCTTTAGGAAAACATATATATTTTATAAATTGTAATAACAACTGTTTTTAGAACACACTTATTGTTTATCTTTATATATACATTTAAGAACACTTATTGTAGAATTAAATTGTTTTTTAAAACGATTAATGCATGTTTTGAGTTTTTTCTCCATTTTATTTTTGTCGAAACTTTTGACCGCATGTAAAGTTTGCTAGAAACACGGCGTGTGGGAAAGTAATCGGCCACCGACAAAACAAAAAACCTATAGGGGGGATACATAATAATCGAGTTCTTTTATTTAATTTACTGATTACCGATCACTGGATACATTTCTTATTTGTTTAACAGTTAGTTTTTATTTTTATAAAAATTTAAAAATTAGTACAATCTAACCATTTGATTTTGTTATGTTTAACTCTATTAATTTTTTGAAGCAGATTCCAAATATTTTATAGGAAACTTTAAATAAAGTCACATAATTTTAAGTTAGAAAAGAATGGTCTATTCAAGTTGAATCGTCAATTCAGAAAAAGTTAAGTGGGCTATTCAAGCTAATTAATTTACTATTACTGTTTGAATTGTTTGCTCAAGAATCATAAAGATTGTCCCGAATGGTAATTTCAGTTTAAATTTATAATGAAATGATTATTTGGTACCGAAAATAAACAAATTAATTATAATATCCAAAATAGCAGATTATCAATATCTTGAAATACTATTATTTTTTTGATACAAAAACAATTAAAACATGATATATATATATATATACAGCAATTAGTATAAGGTATAAGTTTATAAAAAGGTCAGATTATTCAATGAACTTATTTGAATTTATTTTGGCACAAACTACAACTAAAGTACTACCTTAATATATATATGGTGTATATATTGAGTATAGCCAATGTATATATGATGTAGAAATGTAGTATAATAAGGAGGAGATGAGGTGAAAACCTATCTATCATGTTCTAGTAGGCCTGTAATACGGCTGGCGGTTGACTTTTAAGAAGGTGGAGGGTGGGCGGTCGATTTTTGGAGGGTAAGTGAAGTTATCTGGTGGGTGACGTTGAAGGCCGGCGGGTGAAGTTGTCGGCTGGTGGGCGACACTTGAGAGTTGACGAGGGGGGGTTCATAACTGGCGACTATGGACTACGTAGTTGACCATTATGGTCTACATGGCTGGCTGCTAGCATTTGATTAAAATGACTGTATATATATTATATAACTAAAGAGGCACCATAAATCCAAAAGGTGCACTAAGTACATAATGCAAAACCGCATATATCTATATAATAAGAAATATTATTAACAAAACGAGATCATGATTTGAATTCAAAGAGATCTTCAACTAAAAAATAGTCAAATGACTATAGTAAAAATATTCCAGCTACCCATGCTAAAAAGCCATACTCAAGGTTATTTGTAAGTTTGCCACCCAAACCTTCATAAACTGATTCAGATGCAAATGCAATTGTAGATGTTAAAGAAGAGGACTTTTGAATATTGCTGGTTGCAATAGTTTCAAAATCAGTGAAAATGAATGTACTGACAATGACGTTGCTTTCCTGTGTGGCCGTTACTGTGGTTTTATATTTTCCATTAGTAATATCACAGGAGGTGGTGATTGTAGAGGTGGATGTACCAATAGTAACTGTCTTATTCAAAAATGCAGAAGCAATAGTTAGTGGACAAACAGTGGTGTAGGTAGAAACAGTTTCACCAACAGTTGTTGTTATGGTAGACAAAACACCAACAATAGTCGATGCAGTGCACTTGTTATCGGAACAGCTGGTGATAGTTTCAGTTAAAGTTGATTCAGTATATGTGGTATCAAGGTTTTCAGTTTTTGTTTCCTGCTCATATGTTTTAGTACGCGTAGTAGCAGTACATTTGTTATCAGAACAACTGGTAATAGTTTCAATTACGGTTTCTTCAGAATATATGGTACTTGGACTTCCTGGTTTAGTTTCTAAGCCATCTGTTGTGGCACTTGTGATGCTTTCTGAGGCTAAAATGCTTGATAAGCTAGATGAATGCGTTGGCAAATAGGGATTATCAATTATTAATGATAAATTAAATGTTTCAGTATCTCTTTTAGCTATTCCACTTTCAGAAATATCCAAAATAAGTTGAAAAGAGGCATAATATGAGCTCAATGAACTGTCATACTCACCTCTAAATTCAATTTTAATATAGTCAGCTAAAACTTTACCATCAATAGTCAAGCTATCATTTGTGGTAGTATAGTTTGAAGTTAAAGTAGAAAATGTTTTTCCATCTCCACTATAAACTTTAAAACTGGCAGTTGATGAATTTACTCCAATCAAATTTTCAATTAATATTTCCAACTCGCTAATTATATTTGCTTGAGGAATATAAATATCCCAAACTGGTCCATCTTCCCATTTTCCATTAATGTAAGGCATAACATTAGCTGTAGAATTATTAGATTGTGTTGTAGTGACTGACGAAGGTAAAGAAAAACCTGAAGAAATTGTGCTCGAAAAAGAAGTGGTCGGTGATGAATATTTTAAATTAGATGAAATATTTGCTGAAGAGCTTAATATACTGGATGAAACAGAAGGACTTAGTGGTGTTGATAATGAGTTACTGCTGAAACTTGAGTCAAAACCAGATATAGATGACTCACTCGACACAGATGATGAAAAAACTGAAGCATTTGTTGTGCTTGTGTAACTATATAAATTTGAAGAACCAGAAGAACCAGAAGAACTAGCGGCTGATGGAGTAGATGGAGTAGATGAAGCTGGTGGAGTAGATGAAGCTGATGGAGTTGATAAAGTTGATGGAGTAGATGGAGTAGATGGAGGAGATGGAGTAGATGGAGTAGATGATGTTGATGGAACTGGT